>JAQFYU010001873.1:0-13402 GCA_034694905.1 Ceratophysella granulata
GTGAAAAATGCCGATAGCAAATACCAAATTTGAATTTCCTGTTCACTTTCGGCGACACCCACTTTAGATTCTAGACCTATCAGGTAATTTCACGCATTTCGCGCATTTTACGCATTTTACGCATTTTACGCAGTTTTGCGTTTTACGTAGCAAAAAGTCCCAAACTGCGTAAAAGGAGAATCCTGGCTTTGTGTAATTTAAATCCTACCATTTATGTTTATTCAGCCCTTTTTGGGTTTCGCAGATTGCTTTGATGCGGTGTGGATTCCTGTACCTGCGGTTCATTCCGTTTCATATTAAAACCAGTCGGCCAGATTTTCAATTAGGCAAAGAAACCAGGATCCGCAAATATTACAACAAACTAGGCTAACATGAAAATAGTCATATACGCCTCACTGAATATGCCTGATGGAGTTTCATAAAACTTCCTTACAACGAGGCAATATGTATAGGAATAGGAAGCCACGGATGGTACTAAAGTCTTCCATCCCATTGGCAAAAACCAACGTGGCATAAATATTTCTAACGAGATAATTATTAAATGCAAAAACACACTACGAGTACACTTCTGATTTGGAAAGTTTTGTCATTTAGATTTTGCGATAGATGAGAATAATGCTTATGGATTTTGTCAATTGGAATGATAATCCGTCGGATTTATTTAGGCAAAACCTTTAACATAGAAGAATTTGTTTCAAATTGGGTTGTTCAATTTATATTTATTGCACCCAATGTCATTTTTCGAAGTAAAATATTTTTTTGCCATTCGATTTGAACCCGGAATCGCACAGATTTGTCATTGTTTAGAAGAAATAGAATACAAAGAAATATTGGGATTTGTACTGGATAATTGCGATACACTATTTGTTAATGCAAGTGCAACGCTGTACAGAAAAATAGAGCTGATTATGGGAATTAAAATTAGATAAATAGCATTCTTTAAATTCAAATTTTGAATTCTTGTAAATTAAAATGAACAATATAATAAAGTTTTCAAAAATACATTCAAACGATGTCAATTTATTTCGTACCATACTTTTAAGAACTTAAACAGAAACCATATGTAGTTCTAAAAAGTACAATATTCAATGAAGTTGCGCATAGCTTGTCCTAACCGTAAAAGGCTAATGTACTATATTTTGGGTTATAGTTCTACCGGATTTATGTTCTCGGATCAGTCGTAACACCGCAATGCATCACACATGAGGATCTTATCTGTCAGAATCGGTTTTGACGAGCAAGACAGATATGGATATGGATGGATACGATGATCACATAAAACCAAAATCTCCAAATCTTCCCGACAACTGTCCATCATACTTACTTTAGCTTCGGAACCACTTCCCGTTCTCAGGCGTTACAAGCAGAATCCGGAAAGTTTAAAAATTGAGTAAGAAATGTACGTCCTTAGCCCCACACAGGGTTCATACGATTATATGTGCCAATTGGATTTTTTTTTTTAAATGTACTATAGTCTGCCTGCACCGAATATCCGAGACTTTACATTATGTTATATTGTAGCTTATAACTGTAACCAATTAAACGAGGTTATGATTTTTTAGAATTTCAAGGCTGGTGAAAGATCATTTTAGAGTTGTTTGGAGAATTATTGTGAAAGTTTGCACAACGTTGACATAGCCAATTTTATTTTATGGCAACTGATAACTGCAAAATGTACGTAGCACAGGATCAGGCTTTACTAGCTTTCGTAAATCATCGCTGCGGCTTTAACTATTCCTCAATACCAGAGTACTAATTTTCGTAAAATATTTCTCAAAATCTATCAAATAATCTTTGACTGTTTTGTTTAATGTGAATTTTTTTTTCAATTCTCCTGGATTCGATCATTATTTTCGAGGAAACATGTTTCCCTAGTTCAGGCTACAGATGTTTCAAAAGTGGAGAAATATATGTATAGCATGCAGTCAATTATATACTTCCAAGTGCTACTTCGGATTTCAAGCCATTTCAAATCCTTCAATCTTCCATCTACTCGTCAATATTGAATCATAGTACTGTGCAAAGAGCTTTAAAGGTCCCTAGGACGAAGCGACATGACTCTATTCTCCAGAATGTTGATAAATCGACATGCCCACTAAATCCCATCTTAGGACCAAGAACTGACTGACATCCAAATGTGATTCTCAAAAAGAGCTTTTCTCGAATTTACTTGGGTTTCCTTGGGGTTCATCTGGTGGACAAATAGGAGTAGGCCGAATTAGGGGCGGAATGGAGAAACAGGCTCAGTTTGAGTGAAAGGTGGAAATATCGGGTATTAGAGAAAGCACTCGTGCATTCTGCAGATAAAGCTAGCGGTGATGGTGTTATATGCATTATAGCCCAACCTAGTGTACTGTTTCTATTTCGAGGTCGGGTGACTGGTTGAAGGCAGTTTTATTATCAGTGCAGGTGCAAGCCTTTGTCAAACGCTGTTCTTAGTTCTTATAATGCTCAACTACTTTAATATTGCTCACTGGGGCGATGAAACATGATTTCGTGTCAAACTTCTCTCAACCAGCTAACGACTAAGATAGCAAATTGAAAATGCCAACACAGTAGCAAAATACAACGGGTTTAATTTTTGTCCTTAATTCAAATGGGTTTTCAATTTTTTAGGGTTATTTTCTTGAATTTTTTGTTGGACTTTTGAATGATTTAATATTAATATATTTTTATTGATTTTTATTTTGTATATTTTTAACGTATTTTCATATCATATGAATACTTCAATTTATGCAGTGGAAAGTTCAATAAAAACAATTTAAGAATCCCGCAAAACAAATCAATGAACATTATTTTTTTAATTATTTTTTTAATTTAAAAAAAGTTAATGAAGTTGGGTTTAAATTCATTTGTAATACCTTCTACTTTTAGCTACTAGATTTTAAATGTGTCAAATTCATCATGCATATTTAATTGAATTTAAATAGATGCATTTGCAAACTAATTTTTCTTCCAGAGATTTAATTTGTTTGCGTTAAAACCACATCATTGCACAATAAATTCGCATTCCACTTAAATACATGAGTATATAATATGAAAGCCTCAATACTGCATGATACAAAATTCTTACCAAAAACTGCAGAATTAGTCGTCTTCCAAGCTCCGAACCCACAATGAAAATAAACTCCAAATCTCAAATTATGAAAAACTTTGAATAGGACAAATTTCAGTGACGTAGAATTCCTTCCTATTGTTAGTCTCTCTGATCCACAGAATTCGGGAACTTTTGTTGGGAGCAAATGAGACTATCTATGTATTTCTTACAAGTTGACACTCGAGGCTTGTTTCCTTCGTGTTCGGCCCAGTTTGGAAAGAAACTTTTACTTTGTCGTCCAAGTACAACTAATACTAATGGAACGAAGGAGTACTAACGTCCATTAGGCTGGACGACAGAGAAGGAAAGGAAGAGTGACGGGAAGTTGCATTGTTATGTGAAGCCGAGTGTGTGGAGACTGTAATGGAAACAACTTTGCTACACGACCGGAAAAGTGAAAAGATGTGTCTTTAGTTAATCTCTGTTGAGTCCGAAGGAAAAACTTGTGATACTGGATTCAGATACAAAGTAGTATTTGTATACCAAGACTCCCGTATGTGTCAACAGGCGGAGAATGCTTCTCACTTCTTCACTCCATGAACTCGTCTCAGGCACCAGGCAAACCCGAACTGGGACCTAACTCTTCCGGGCATCATGGTCTTATAGTCGGTTGGCATTGGAGGTTTGGAGCTTGGGAACGGAGTCGAGTCGAGTATAAACAAGGGATGGAGGTCTGACAAGCGCCTTTCACCAACTATCAAACTTTTCTCCGGTTTCATGCATTATTGTTATGAATCTCTATGACGCCCGAGGTTGGTTTGGTACTTTGTAGTTCTCAGAAAAATTGTAATAAGAAACTTTAAGTTCTAACCTCACTTCTCCTTTCTTCTGCATGTGAGTATTGCATGGCATACTCATTATTGTTTTATAATATAATCTCATATAAGATAAGAATGGGAACAGGAGCACATTCAAGATGGAAGATTCTATGTGGTTTCGCGGCCGGTTTACAGGGTTAAAACGATATTCAATTCAAGTCTAGTTTTAATCTGGCTGGACCATCGATACTAGCATAGAATGGATATCTATCTAGAACTATGTAGATGCCCATTTTAGTCACAGCATAGTTGTAAATTTGCATATTTTGTCGGCTCGTACATTCGGTACAGAGTTCTCCGTGTACAGTCATCTCTCTTTGTCTTTACGCATTGGCATAAATGTTTGTTTGAAACCGAATTTTCATACGGTTCGTCAGCTAGAATTTTAAAAGGTTCGAGTTATTGCATTCTGATGTACCAGTTCGGTATCTGCTCAAAATATGTTCCAATAATTTTACATTTAGTTGATGGCCTTAAAATTAGACGGGTGACGGGAAAAAATCAATTGACTATATCCATTAATTTTAACATTCGTCTATTTGCAGGAGTTACATCCAATTTGGTTAGGTTATAGGTTAAACGCCTGAATCCTGAACAGATAAACCTACATAATCTTACTAAGACTAGGTTAGGTTCATACAAAAACACCCGAGTAAACATCGGATGGCGAACGAAACGTCTCCGGTCAGCAAGTAATATTTTCGTTTTAATTTTTATTTTGTTTTATTTTTGATCAGCCGCAAGAAATGTGAAGCCTTTTAAAATTACCTATGTGGATTTGGGATATTGTGCTACTGTGCCCATCTGCAATCCGGAGCTAAAGTTGCACAAATGGAACCCTGTTTTAAATAAATAAAATTGTTGTTTTGTTTCCGACAAGAGTTACAATTTTGTATGTACTGCACACTGTACTATACTAAACAACATACACCATTCGTCATAAAATTTAACTGATTATGTATAGCATTCACATACGAAGATTTACGAAGTGTTTCAAGAAGTAGAATTGTCTGTAATTTGTAATTTGCCTCTACAATAATTCGAATAAGTTCCCGTTTTTGGAAGTTATTACTTTTGTTAGCAAATTAAGTAAGGCGGACAGAAGAGAAAACTGACATTGATTGAAGAGAGATTATTATTCCGCCGAGCACTTTAATTCCTTCCAACATTCAACTTCCCGAGAAAGTCGGAGTAGAGTGTAAAGTGTAGAGTGTGTGCGCGAGATATAATAATGAGATTTGAATTGAATGGTTTTAATACGTGTACTGCTCTGCAGAAACTCCAGTAAATTGAGTCAAGTTAATAATCGAAATATGAAATACGTTGTTACTCCATTCCAGAGAGCGAGCATCCACTTGACACGGCAATCCATCCGGAATTATTTATTCCTCGCGATCGCAACAAGGGAAGTTACGAGGAATATGACAGTTGATTGGGGTATATTATTGAACTATTTAACACGAGGATAGAAAATGGAAATTACTAATTACTATTACAACAGAGGATGGTTTGCTTTACGTTTAGAGCCTTCAAGCCATCAATATTAGGTTACGTTAATTTACACTAATCAGCGAAATATCAAATGTGATGCTAATGTTTCAACGGATTTTGATCTGAGCTGAAGGACAGAAGAACGTGCTGCAAAGAGACCTCATTCACTGAATATTCGTCCACAAATAGTAAGTATTCTCTTCGAATTCCTTCCATTTTCTTAAAAAATGTTGACCAGCACATCGATGGCATGTTGATTTGGTATTCCAAAAGATTCTGTTGAAATAGAATAAGGAAGCGATGGTATTCTTATTCACAACTTGCATTTTCAAGTTGGATGTCGTATGTCAGACCTGACGTGATCCAGTTAAAATGGATGAATCGAAGGATCTCAGAATTTGATCATTCAATTTTTCCTGTAAGCGTGCGTCAGAGGGAAGAATATGCTTGGTCCTGACGGTTAGTTCAAACCCCTGCGTGTACTTCTTTCGTACTTCGCCAATCTTACCAACACATTTTAGTGTACCTTCCACGAGAATCCCAATATTGGAGCACAGTGCTTCGTATTCTTCCAAACTATCATAACGCAACAATGTAAATGTTAATATTAGGTTATACATTCCAGTAATTTGGTTGATGGCGTTAGTATTACTAGCGCCATGTTTGATTTGAGTGATTTATATTTTGAAAATTCCACGCAGCTTTGTAAATCTTGGCGAAAATTTACCTGTGTGAAGTAATTATAACAGTTTGGCCTGTTCGAGTAGCTTCTGCTGTAACATTCCAAAATTGTCTCTTGGCGTGAGCGTCAACCCCGCTCGTAGGTTCGTCCAAAATTACAATTGGTGGATTTCCAATAAAAGCCATGGCAATGGAGAGCCGACGCCTCATCCCGCCACTATAGCTCTCGGCTTGAATACATCGTGCTGAACCAAGGCCTGTAAGCAACACGTATTTTGTTAAATATTGAAAATGATAAATTCCAAGCTTAGAATAGTGCACGAGAATTCGCATAAATAGTACCTGTTAACTGAAGCCATTTTTCTACTTCGTCGTTGATTTCACTAGATGACACGTCTCTTAAGGTGGCTATAAGATTCAAATGTTCTTCGCCAGTCAATGTCGGAATTATTCCCTCCGACTGAGGACAATATCCAATCCTTCGTAAGAACTCGATTCTGTTGGTTCTTAATGACAGCATTGGTCCATCATAAAGGGGACACATTGCATTTCCTAACGTTGAAGCCTGGCAACCAGTAAGTAGTCGAATAAGTGTACTTTTCCCAGCCCCATTGATTCCCATCAAACCAAAACATTGTCCATATGGAATTTCAACACTCAGATTGGACACCGCTCTGAGTTTCTTGTAAGTTTTGGTTAACTGAGTTGCAATCAAGGCTTTACTCTCTGTGGACACTGCTCCATCTGAAATTGATCGAAATTGAAATACGAGCATTGCAGTTTTGCACGGAATTGAATATTGGTTACCAATGTTTGGATCAGACAAGTCACTTGTGTTTCTCTGAATTTCAGTTTCCGATGCTTTCAAGCTTGAAGAACTTCTAATGCAGTTCCAGATTCTACACTCAACAAAAATCAGGATTCCAAAATAAACAAATGCCATAATCACTATGTATGTCAATTCTTGTCCAATTCCTGGCTCTCCTGTACGAGTTTTCCAGACCAGGAAGTCAGCATCTGGAGTGCATACGCTGTAATCGGTACCAGCACAGCTTTCTGAATTGAGAAGATGGTGTCAAAACTCAGGTGAAGTCGTCATTCTTGAAGATAAATTGTTTCTTTTAAATATTCAAAAAGGACTCACCACAACACGTGTCATTCTGATGTCCACACAGCGGGCCTAAGCTTCCGGAAGCGGACAGAACGTTACATCTCATATTACTGCCTCCAATACTAACAAACATGATGATTGACCGAACACAACTGTAGGTTGGGAAGAGGCGAGCCAGCCAATGGAACAGATTCAGCATAACAGCTTGCTTGTGGTCCACCACGTCCAGAAAACTTACAAATACATTGAATGCTAAACCTGAAAAATAAAAAGTACCGGATTGAGTCCATACAATCAAAATCTCCATCTGCAATTCAGAATCAAAAAATCTTTCCCACCAGATAATAGGTGTATGGTTGATATTAATGCAAATCCGATAGGAATAGACCCAACAACCAAACTGATGAGGTACGTAAACGGAATAGCTCCAAATGCGTAAGTCAGGCAAATAACGAACAGGTAGCCTGTTAAATTGAAATCAAGAAAACATGTCAGGACCATTTTGTTGTACTTTTGTAGCAAAAGAATACTTAAATCCAACAAAAT
Organism: Ceratophysella granulata; assembly: GCA_034694905.1. Lineage (NCBI taxonomy): Eukaryota > Metazoa > Arthropoda > Collembola > Poduromorpha > Hypogastruridae > Ceratophysella > Ceratophysella granulata. The sequence goes on from JAQFYU010001873.1 coordinate 7,745, forward strand.
AAGCATGTGTACCCAATCCACTGTTGTCTCTAAGTGTTTGTCCACGCTCCAGTATTGGAACACATCCCAGCATTAGCCCAATTGAAGTTATAATGAAAATCAGGTCACAGGCGTAAAAAGAAGTCCAATAGATGAATGGATGGATCCCAGTCATCAGCTGAATGTGTTTCACCTATTTTCGGTACCACATTAGTCAATCAGATCAGAAGATTCAATCAGACTCACTAAATACTGGATGACCTCTGTATTAAACAAGCTACTCACTCTGCTCAAGCGTTCCTCGCCAGGAAGAACAACAAAACTTGCCACCAAAGCTCCCATACCCAAGCTAATAAACCCGGCATACATAACTGGAACTTGTGAATTTTGAATCGCCTGTATACCAAAGATTTTAACTGATTCGAGAATCAAGTCCATCTTGGTTGTTAACGGATGAATAGTCAGACGGAGTCGAAATGTATTTGATGGTTCATAGGCACCAAGAAATGCATTTGAGGCTAAGTTCACGGCAAGCGGAGCTGAGTGGATGGGAATAGTTGAAAACATGGCCGCTGCGGTGAAATTGTCATTGTATGACCTGGATAGATTCATGGCGACAATGAAATGCTTCCTGTAGGCTTCCAAATCATTCTCCGCAATGTCAAGTAAAGTCTCGGTCAAAGTTTTGTTTTCGCTTTCTTCGCATTTTTGAAAACCGCACTCACATTGTTCTTCAAAGTGTTCCTTCAGTTTCTATCATAAAAGTACGTCATTCATTTATGGAAGTTATGGATCTATTGCTGGAATTCGAGTTTTTAAATCTTTCAAACAATCTTAGAAATGCAATGTTATAACTTGATGTTACATTACACACAAAAGAAGAGATCAGAAATACACTATTTTGTACGAATGGAAGCATACCTCATCTTGAATTGAGTAAAGTGCAACTGGATCGTTGTATGCAGCTGGGTCAATAATCAGTGTACCAGGCGCTTTACCGAGCTGATATATATCCCGAGTAATTAGAATCCCGGTTGCCATTAAGATTGTAGGCATCAGAAGCTAAAGGAATTACCATTAAAGAAATATAAGCGCAAGTTAAAACAACGTCACGAATTCACGAATACTGTAGTGAATTATTACTTGGCAGAATAATATTCCTCGCCTCCTAGTTGCAGCCAAAAAACGCTTCAGAAAAAGTACCCACATTTTGGCTGCAATTGCTTTGCATCCCGATTTGTAAGCATTTGATCCTGAAATCAAACCAATGCATGCTTAACAGTTCAATAGTTGACTGTAGGTTTTGGTGGAACGTAAGAAATTGAACATCATTCTTATAAATTGGCACGTATCAAGTATGGTACTAACCATTGTTTTCAAAGTACGGTTTGAGGTCCATACTTTGTAATTCCGTGTCAATACATCCATACTTGGAATTATCAATGACCCTGTGAAAATTTAATTAATAGATCTATAGTAGAATGCCGCCATTTAGCATTAGTTAAATATCCAAGTTTTATACTTGAGGAAAACATCCTCCAACGTGGTTTGCGTAAGTCCGATGGACTCAATTCCTAGCTCCGCTTTTTTACACGAGAGGTCAGTGAATAATCCTTGGATAAAGGTTTTATTGTTCCCTTTCAGAGGAATATTGATGTTCAGCTCCGAAGTACCAGTGGCATATTGCTTCATCTTACTTGCATTCGAAACGTGCCTGTGGACTAATTGCAGGATGTCTGACGTCGACACTCCTTTTCCAGGTGTGGTGAGCTTCAACGTGTATCCCGCATCTAAAACGAGACGGTTGGAGTTGCATACGAAAAGCTATTACGGTGAATATATATTTGGTTGCAGATGCTCGTATGAACTATTTCTAAAATTGGTTTCAGCTTGTGAATCTTGCGCGGGACAACTAACCGAACTGCTTCTTCAAGAACCAAGGTGAACCAAAGCACTTCAACTTCCCATCACAAATGATCCCAACTCGATCACCCAAAATATCCGCTTCTTCTAGGAAATGGGTTGTAATAAATATCGTCGTTGTTTCCCGTTTCAGCTGTTGAAATAGAAATTAACGAGATAACCATGAGCTTACCAAATATACTGAGATCGTGTTTTTGTGTATTCACCAAAAGTATGTCCCACACAGCTCTACGCGCCTGTGGATCTAATCCGGATGTTGGCTCATCCAGGATCAGCACCTATTGAGCAAATTCTTAGCTACATTCACTAAATACTGCATCTTCTATCGAAACATTAATCTGAGTGCATTACCTTGTTTTCCCCAACGAGTGCACAAGCGAGACACAGTTTCCTTTTCTGTCCACCGGATAACGATTTCGCAAAAACGTTCTTCTTAGATGTCAACTGGAGCGTTTCCATGTAGTAATTGGCTTCTGATAATGCTTCAACGTGTGACTTTCCTTTAAGCTTTAATTAAATATACGAGGAAATAGCTTAGTTAATAATGGAGATTTAATTCGTCCATTTGTGCAAACCGACCTTGCCAAAAAAACAAAGATGCTCCAACACAGTCAAATTGTCAAATAGTAGATTATGTTGTGGACAATATCCGAGACTCTTCCTGATCTCATCCATTTCCTTACAAGTGTCGAATCCGCTAACTCTGGCAATACCTCTCGAGGGCTTCATCATTCCTGGATTTAATTTGTTAAGAAAATATTGTGTTCGACATCCTTAAATGCATTGTCAAAGTTAACCAAGAAATCATGCGGATACATACCTGTTAGCATTGAAATTGTGGTTGTCTTTCCTGTAACAAACGAATAATATGGCGAATGTAGTGATCAAACTCGATAATTGATTGCATACTATAGCATGTCTTTTATAGTGACTTACCCGCTCCATTATTTCCGACTAGAACAGTAATCTGTCCTTCGTACATTGTCATCGTAACATTCTCAACAGCGGCGAGTTTACTATTTGAAAATCGTTTGGAAATGTTGAACATCTCAATCCCTGGTATTAGGGCCGACGAAACTCCCTGGAATGTTTGTCGGTTGCATTGGTGTTGTTCTCGTTTTGGCTCAAAGTAGCGCAATAGTTCAACTAATCTTGACTCAGCTGTTTCAGATTTGCGGCTGCACAAACTCTTCCTCTAAAAATGAACAGATATTGGTGCGATGAATTCAGTTTTGCTATTGCAGTATTGCTTTTGATGAATTCAGATCACTCCGTGACACGTTTAATTTACACGTTGAATTAACTCGGAAAATATAAATAAATATAAATAAATTACCTGACACATGTAGTTCCAAGGTTTAGGAACGCTGTACCTGGTTGGAATAACGCTGTCCAAATAGAAGATCAGAACGGAATACAAAAATGTACTACATAGAAAAATCAGACAAATTACTCCAAAGGACATCCATCCCTGAGGCGATTCAAAAATCTTGGACCAAACAACTCCACCTAATCATTCAAGCATTTGGAATTATACAAAGAATTTCATAAAAAATATTTAATCTATTTCGAAAATCGTACGAATTCAATTGGTTTCAAGTTTCACTATCAATTAGATCTGCTCTTCACCTGAAAGTTCGAAATGCGATCGCAACTTGAGTGAATAATAGAGACCAACGTTTGGCATCAGAAGTGTGAGTACAATTGTAGCCAAGAGATTGTCAATGTCTTGTAATCCAATTGAAATGGCGTAGTAGCTGAGTAGCCAGAAGAATATTCCAGCTCCCGTTGCCATTGTTGCTACAAGCAATATATTAAACGAAATAATTTGTGCTGATTGGAACCGTATTAAAATAAATTGTGATTAATAATTATGTATGTACATCTTTGAAAAAATGATGTAATGAAGAAACAGAAAGTTGTTGCAGACACGCCATATAAGGAGAGAACCAATAACCAAATGGATGGTTCAATAAGTCCAACAGCGCTGACCGAATTAACTTTGAAACTAGACCAGTACACTATGACAATCATCACTACGGTAAGGCAGGTAGTGAGCAGAGAATTAATTGCCCAGCCTACCCACTGCATCCAACTTGGTAGACCCATTACTTTCATCAATTCCTGAAAAATTAGTTCAATATTTTGAAAATAATCTATCGTCATCGTCCCTTTGATAAGCAGAGCATAGTCGGAAATTTGCTGAGCAAAACGTTGAGGTACAAAAATAATAACATAAGTACAATTTGTCCATTGCTTTAAATTTTAAATTTTAAAACAGCAGCCAGCAACATTTTGCTTACCTTAATCCCAGACTCTTTCTCAGATACGATATTACGTATTATCGAAGGTACGACAAATATGGAAGACTGAGCCACAAACTGTGGCAAAAATACTATGTAGAATTGACTCAGATCCATATAGTCGAATTCTGGGTATGGAAATCCGATGGTAGAATAATTCTGAAAATTCCGATATTGAAAATCTAATGTATTGTAAATTCATGTGTCATGTCATTTCCCTTCTGAATTTAGCATATCATAGAATACATAGAACTGGCGTCGATTCTGATATAAGAGTATTTATATATTGCAAAAATTCAAAGGTTTGCTGAAGATAAATCAGTATTTCATGAGTGGCAAGAACTTAAATATTTTTTTAAAAATATCGCCAATATGGAACTACAAGATTTAAATATTTCTTTCATCGCTAAATAGCGGGTTAGTGTGGGGTTAAATTGAACGTACCATTTGATCGAACCCTATGCCGGTCATTTTTTCCACAATCATTTTCTCGACCAGGATTTGGAGTCCAGTAAATCCACTCTCCGAGTATCTCATTACGTTGACTAGAGCAGATAAATTACGAATATATATAGGATGTAGTTCAAAGGCATCCAAGTTGTTCCTATTGCGTTTGAATTTTCGTTGCGGAATTAAATTTTACCATTTGTTTACATATGAATAAAATGGAATTCCAAATCGATTTAATATGAATATATTTTTCATATGAATTGCTATCGAACATCAAATAGTTGATTGATTTCTACAATACTATTGGCTGCTTTTGCTGTAAATAAAAAATAACATAGAACGTACCTTCATTAGGACCACGACAATTCTTCCCCGGACCAGGATTGGATGGGTACAGCTTGTCGGTTTCACCAAGGACACCGGAAGGGAATCTAATTGTGTAATCACAACTTGTCCTTCCAACATCTGAGCAACAATTTTCACCAAATATGATGCCGGCAAGAATTATGTCCTCGGTTGAAAGTGAATGCTGTTCATAGTGGTTTGTCAGGGCGGACTCATCTTCAAAACCAGTTGCATTAATCTCTGCTTGAACGTTTGAAGTACCAGATTCCAAAATTCCTACAATTCAAAATTGCAAAAACTTGAGATTAAAGTCCTTCTAAGGATGCATCAGTTTTCCCCCGTGTTCAGCAGAATTGAGAATTGAATCGAATGATAGGACAAGGACAGAACTTGTCCGTTTGGCGGAAGCCCACTTACAATTTATACTTGCAAAAACCTTTCAACTTTGCAGTGTAGCAGCGCCTCATCTGCCCAACCACGTAAAGTTTTACCAAGCCAATAATCATTCATTTCTAGGTGGCAGGCTTGTATGTTTTCCAAGCGTTGTTGTTGTATGTATAATTGAAACCCAGGATTTGTCGCAGCTTAAGGGGCTAGTTCACCTTTGTGCGGGCTAAAGCTTGGCTAGGCGAAGCTAGCACATATCGGACAGCAAGCT
>JAQFYU010001874.1:0-13401 GCA_034694905.1 Ceratophysella granulata
GGCGTTACCTAACCCGACTCTAACTAACATTCATCGGGTTCAATTCTCGAAGGTTAGGCTAGGTTAAGTCGAACACCCGAAAATGACACGAAAATGACTCGCTCGTTGTTCGTTCTTTATCACAAGGCTGTTTCTCAAGTGCAGAGTACATGTGCTATGCTTTAACTCTGGCTCAACTGCCGAAACCGGACCTGCAATTTGTCGATCAATTATTCGTTGAATTATAATTATTATTCGAGAATGTATGCCATAAGTGCGAGTGAAACCGCTACAGAGAAGTGACCCCCCTCAGTTACTGGGGACTGTGGTTTTGTCACCGTCACCAGTTGGGCGCACTGCTTGTAGACTCCTCGAATCCTCATTGAACAAAATGCTCGTGTAAATGCAAGATTGAGCGAGCTGTCTATTTAATTCGATAAAATCGTTCTTTTCTCAAAGCTTGAATCACACCTTTCGATCAACTGAACCAACGGTAAGTCGGTTTGTTGGGCAGTAGTTGAACTTGTATTTCTCCGACGATGTGCTCCATCAGACTTCTAGGTCAAGTCAAAGTACTGGACACTTGTGTCGTGATGAACTACGATTAAATGATTGCGATCTGCATTGAGCAGTGCTTTCCGGTAAACTTCCAATACAGAATGATAAAGAAGAAAGTAAGTATATAAATCTGAACAAAACGGGAAGATCCAATTCGAATAGCTTTTCGAAGTTAATTTCTTTGTAGAACGATTTCATTTAGCTACATAAGTCGAATATATGCTACTACAAAGTTATAATCTTATCATAGATCATAGCGTTGTGAGCGGCCTCTCCGAGTCTTGGCTTGGTTTTCCAATTCCTGTGGTAATAGACGGCCGCCTATTTCTGTCTTGATCCTGTAGTAGAAACACCGGTAAGCACCCAGTCTCGTCAGTGACAGAAATATCTGGGCAGGGTAGAATGGACTGCATGAAACAAAGAGATACAAATTAGACCAGGGGTTCCACTACCGTCTTCGCAGCAGAGTCAAATTCCCGACCAAAACGCCAGGGATCGTAAATCAAATAAATGGGCAGCTGCCAGCTACTAGTGCTATGGTTGAGCCGACCTGATCAGAAATATTTCAGGTATCAGGCTACGCTGCCTAGACGTGTGTCAGATCAAGCCGAAGTGACCCCAAACCTGAACTGAACTGGACCCGAACTTGAACCGAGTTTTTCAGGTCAGCTAGCTAGGAGGGTATACTTGATCCAACATCCAACATCAACCTGATACAACCTGGACACAAGTTTTGTTGTGGTGGTCGTCTAGTTAAAATTGGTCGACCTTCGACCTGATCCGAGCCAAAACGCAAAAAGCATATCGGATCAGGTCCACAAACGGTGAAACCGACTCGCCGGGGTATCCGACTTGAACCCTACCAGAAATACATGACCTGCTACCATTTCTAATCAACTCGCTAAACCAAGTTTCCCTTGTGTGCTCAACGTCGAAAGAACAAATCATTCTCCCGTTAATATCATTGTTGTTATCCTGACTAATTTGAAACATAAATATCCGCCCCTTGTATATACCCCACCAAACCAAAATTCGTTTTTCCTACTTAGCTACATAGCTATTTCCTACATAGCATCCGGTTGGTGATGAATACACGTACGGAAACAGGAAGGTACCTATGTACCTATGTACCTATGTACAGCGGCGGCTATCTTCGTGAAATTTCTCCTTCCAGACAACATGAGATTGTGTAGGAAGAGCATGAGAGAAAGGGCATGCGGGATGGATAAGCAGGCTAACTCGAAAGGAACATGCCGAATCCCTTGTACAAGAGTGCATATGTTTAATGAGTAAACCAATGTGACATGTTGTATTCGTTTTCCCATGTTGCCTGGAATGAGAAATTTCACGAAGATAGCCGCCGCTGTGCAATACTTTTGGACGTGACCTGAGATTGAAGCCTGGTCGCTCTTGGTGATTCATGAGTCCCATATGTTTGATGTAGTAAGCAGGGGTAGTAAGGTATATTACGCGTTTATTAAGTTCGTCAATGAGACGGACTACGGCAGCTACTAATTGAGCCTCGAAAAGGTTGAGAAGAGAAAAGGATGACTATAGCTGGCACAGAGACAAGAAGATCATGTCCCATAAGCCCGTAATTACTGACACTCCTAAGCCTAACCTACAAGCCTGACACATTTCATCTGCATTAATCTACATCTATGTATTATTAAGTGGAGCAAAAATTTGCGGGTTGAAGACTTACAGTCGGATTCTTGAAAATGTGATGCTCCTGGATCATAGCCAACGTGTTGTTCTGAAGAACATAAGGTGAGTTTGGTGTCTGGTGGTTGAAAAGATGGAGTCCTTGCAGCCCTTGAGCAATATCAAGGCCCACTGACGCTGGGGTCTGATGCGGAGATGACGATGGCGACTCGTTGCTTTGGAAAACTCGAACCGGAGATGACGGGGAAGAAGTTACTGAATGTCGTCGTTCTTCACGCTATTTTCACAAAGAAACAAACCTCACATTCATTTTCTATTGTAAATAGCTCTCTTCTTTCAACAAACAGAACATTATACTGACGCAAAAACAATTCTGCCTTCAAACAAAAATCCTTATCCTTCAAACCAATCGCGTTCGACGCTGAACTTGGATTACGAATTCTGTATTTCTATGCATTACATCACATTATGTAGGTATTGGGTACTGAAGTCTTAAAGGGTAATTTAAAAGTTATTTCTCATGAATAGAACGTCTGACCTTCGTGATCGTAACGGTTTTGGAAATCGGAAGGAATTTCTAGAACAAGATGTTATCTCGTTTTCTAAAAACGAATTCTAAAACAACGTATGCGGATTTGAATTTTGAAAGAATAATTCTTAGCAGAAGTGAATGGCATTCTAATGCCGTTTCAACGCACGCAAATCGGTTTCTCCGTTTTGGAGTAACATTTTTCTAGAAAGCTGACCTGGGCTGCTTGTCAGGTTGATGGGAGGGGTATCGAAAACGCATCTAATTTGAACCAAATTTAATCACAGCTGTACAAAAATATATTTGTGCATGTCTTTGAGCGAAATCCATGAAACTATATTTTGGATTTTAGTTTTGAAACATTTGAATGCATGTTACGGACAGAACCCGAAAACGGCCAATGGCCGATGTGAAAAATTAGACACAACCCGAAATCTCTATTTTTGAGCTAAGTTAACCTAACCACACCTAATCTAGGCTAGTACTAATCACAAAGTACCAGTGTCCTGTGAGTTTGGAGGTTATGTCAAATTCTCGGAAAGTATCACTCCAATTTCTTCATTATTTTTAAAGGTTTTTGGTTACCATTGACCTATGAGCTCTAAACTTATATCAAATGTGTATTTTGTGATAGGGATGATAGGTTTGGCTCGTTAAGTTACGTTTCAATGATCGATTTCGGGTTGTCTAATTTCGGGTTTTGTCGGTAACACATGTAACTTAAAGGCAAATTTTTCAAAGGCAGACTATTATAATATTTTGTACAGCTGTGATGTGATGTGTTGTACAGCCCTCAGCCCTCCCATCCCAAAAACCTGACAAGCGCCCCAGGTCTGTTAGAAAGTCATGTTTTCGGATTTCGGAAGACTAGGTGCCCTGTGCCGTGCAGGTTGCCGAAGAAAATATATTCCTTGCCAGCTATACGTGCTGCTGCACGAAGATACTACGGCGACCGAATTGTAGCTTCCGTTGTCCAAGATTTGTCAAGATACAAAGAAAGCTGACTTTCTAATCCTCTTACGGGAGATGACACACATGGACGGTTCATTCAGGATTGTGTGTGGGGGGGGGGGGGGGCGTTCGTTGTGAGCCAGTTCAATAGAAACCAACTAAACTGGATAGACTAGACAACTACCCCCTATTTTGATATTCAGGGTTCAGGGTTATTCCAAAGTTAGATCGCAAATTTGATGGTCTGGCGCATTCGCATTGGAATGAAAATCTCACTTCTTAACCAAGACCGGTAATTTCGGTCGCCTAGAGGAACTTGAGTTGTTAACATACAAATAATGCCAACCTTGGTTTTTCTTGAACTGACAACGTAGTAAACCAGATTCCTATTGCCTCGCGTCCTTCAAAACATGTAGTTGAAGCCGAACAAGCTCAGAAATGTTGCTATTTTAAATTGCAACTAAAGTAACTTACTTGTTGAGTGGATTTAGCCAGCCTCGGGGAAAGAGGACACGTGCCTTCGCTACCACGACGGACAGGACTATAACGTTCACAGCTCATATGGCATAGCTCCTTATAAGTTTCTCTCCCTGCCATCAGAAAATGTAGAAAACAAATAAAACATGGTTGTTGTGTACAGCGCAGCGCACTTTCAACTTCAACTACTGTGCTCAAAGATCTTATTCCGCTTTCCCCAAATAATAAATATCCTCAAGATTTTTCATGTACTTTTCCACATAATTCACAAACAAATGACCTCCAGTCCCATTCCATGATTTCGGCATATTAAGTAACTCGATCTGATCCACCGCCGCCACAGAAGATGGAAAGGGATATTTAATAGTAATGTTTGCTTTTGTTATCTTCAGTTGATGTTGAACACGTGACCAGAAGCTGCGGCGGCTGACCATCTGACTAACGTATGGTCGAAATTCGAAAGACTACGAACGATAGGTTTTCATATCCTGCTTAAATATATGGGTAATGGGTCACGACAAAGACTAACACGAGGGCCGTTTCAAAAGTTTGCTGATTAAAATAGTTTCCCAGAATCTATGAACCCCAGAAGGTCATTTGATTAGTCAGGAATGGAGGCATGGGAAAAGGGAGCTTAGGATTAAAAAACAAAATAAGAAAATAAATGAAAAAAACCTGAATGTGAATAACTCGAGCGATACTTTCGTGGCTGTATGCGGGATTGGCAAGCACGATGAAGACGACGCCCGTACGATGATACTGGAACGAGGGGATTGTGAGCTGGATTATGGTACACTGAGGTGAAGCGTGGACCAACAACCGTATACACTCTACCGGGATCGCCGTCAATCACTGCAGGTGTCAGAACCGTACACAAGAAAAGAGCAAAAACATAAAATAAAATAAAAGGATAAGTATAAGAAGCTTTACTACATAAAAAAGTCATTGGAAAACCACGCTTTTAACATTCTCATAAGCTAGTAATGACCAAAATTGGATCTAGTGTGAAGTGTGATCATCTCATAAACAGCGTGCCTATGTATACAACCTATCGTTTCGACTGTAAATCGTTAGATTGAATAGTTTCGTCACATGAAGCGATAAGATTTGGAGATACTGCTGTGCTGATCTGCTATGCTTAACTTACCTTGAGGCTTTTCAACAACAGTAATAAGACCGGTTCTTCTGCTCCTTCCACGGAACATATCTTCTTCTGGACTAGTTAAATAATTTGTATCTCTCCGTAGGGCACCCTGTAATATTCCGAAGAAGCTATTATCATCAGATCAGGTAAGTCAAGGACGACTCAAATGGGTTTCCTTTCAAAGTGTGGAACAATTTGCACTTGACTTTGACATGCATTGTATTTACCGTCGTTAGTTGTTCTCTCGACGAAGGATGACTCCAACCTCCATCACAGGACTGCTGCTGCTTTTCCTTTTGCTGAAGATTAGCCCCACCATCAGAAGCACGTCTGCCAAAGCTAGTTGCTACAGTATTCAGTAACATAAAGGATCCGATTTAGTATTTCGCACTTGGCAGTATTGCTCTACTTTGAAAGTTTGAGCTGCATGCATAAGAATCCACCGTGTGCGCCTTGTATTACGTGTTATTTTCCAGAAAACGATAAATCGCTTAATTTTCTTGGGTTAGACTTGGATCTAACTGAAAAAGAACGAGCTTGAAATATGCAATTCCTGAACATACTAACGCATTTGATACTACTATAGTATGCTATCCTTATATACTTATATATACTTATACATACGATCACATCTTTCCATTCCATTCCAAATTTACATCTGCCGTGTTGTCAAACGTAGAAATCCAGCCTTGAGTTAAATTTTAACGAAGCTGTTACGTTAAAGCTAAAGCTATGTAATAGCGCAAGAGCGGGATGGGATGACAAGTTTCCGATGCAATTTTGTACAATCCCAACAAAACTAAGAACTTGCATAGTTAACATTTTGCCAGTTTCAAACGTAATTGTTTTGTGAATTAAACATGTCCTTCATCTTCATTGTCATAGAAGTCGAGTTAAACAGACTCGGGCGCCTCTAAATTATCGCAGTGGATTTAATAGAGAAACAACGGTGCTTCGCTTACTGTTCTCCATCACCATCGGCGGTTTAAGAAGGTGTTGGTCTTTGATGCTTTCAACAAGCGGTGTTAGTTCTCCAACTCCTTCAGTAACAACAGCCACACCCTATGATACGAATGAAGAGGAACTCGGTCAATTGCCAATAAGCTTTTATGTGGAACGGACTTCACAACGAAAAGAAGAAAAGCGGAGCATAGTGGATAGGTTCTTGATTCTTGACTTGAGCAAATATGTGTAAGTAGCTGAACAGTATGATATTGTTGGGACGAAATGCAAATTATGCTGAACAAATTACGAATCATCCATATCATCCGTTCCGGTCCGGTGGTGTACAAAGTCAAGGAATTATAGACAAAAAATGACCCTAGTGCATCCAATGCACAAATTGTTACTGTGAATTGAGCTGGAGAAATAAAGAGCATCCCATTCAGAAAAACTACAAAGGAGTGGGTGGGGACATGTGGACATGGACATATTAGGTTCCACGTATATCTGTTTACACAGGTAAGTGGGGAAATCACTGAATGATACATTTTCGTACTGAACACAGAATGAATGACTTCGGTTCGGGCCTTGTTTTGGTTCAATAGTTTTCGCCACTTTTGCAAAGAACTTTCGTCAATGGAGACTCTGCCACCTGCTGATAGCTCACACTTCGAGAATGGAAGGACTGAAGCTCTTAGAAGTGTTTAAGTATAAATTAAAATACCTGAGGCAGATCCACAGTATGACGCCTTCCCTGATGCACGTGTGCTTTGCTTATTTGGATAGCATCATCCTCTCCGACTCGTAGCTCGTCAAACTAAAAAGGGAAACGTTAGCTTTGCTTCATTATTGAATCCATGTAATACAAATATCCTACATCCTAGTAGAACTCGGTATTGAAGCCCTCGGAAATTCGGGAAATTGCGATCTACATACGAGAGCTGGCTCCGGAAATCTCACCCCGCATAAAAGACAATCAAGAAAGAGATATTAACCTTTATAATACAGTATCTCAACTACTAGTTCAAGATTATAGGTCAGATCAGATTACTTTTAGAGTAACCGATATCCGACACTATCAGGTGGTACACTAAATCGGGATTTCGTGGCGGAATCATCAACAGTAGTTTACATATAATTATATCGATATCGACGATATAGTAAATAAGCAGTTTTTCTATTTCTCATTAATTATTATGTTGTGCATACTCAGTATTATGTATGTATTTATCGGAGGGAGTCAGGTGTGCAGTGTGTGCAAGTCAAGGTCTCAAGAGAAATGTATTTCTTCCCAAGTTTAGTTAAAACAACGGATGAATTTGAGCATACCTTCTCGTATATCTGAGAATCGTTCAGGAATAGTTGGATTTCTGGAAACGTTTCTTGACGTTCTACGACGCCAGTAGTAATGGAAGCCTTCCGCTGGGCCGAAAGATGAACTGTGGATTGGCCACGACCTTCATCCTCTGAACAAACGGTGAGGAGATCATAAATGGCACTGATGTGGTCAAATCGGCGTTGCATTACAGATTGCAGAATAAGTTCTTTTGTTAAGCCAGGAATAACAGACATTTGGTCAACTATGGAGTCGCTAACGATTTCTGGATATATTTTCATGTGTGGCAAAACATCGTCCTGTAATATGAGAACAATTAACTTTAATCAATCAGTTAACTAAGAACTACCGACTGCAGCGGCTTCTTTTGTTATCAAGAGCTCGGTAAATTCATTTTGGACCAAGCTGGATTGCTGAAAACGGCATTCATTCATGCGTATGTTATGATTATGAATGGCAGAATTTAAAAAAAAACTATTTGCCTCGGACTTTGTCCTATATAGGTCTTGCGACGGAATCATGATTTTTAAGAAATGATTCGTGATTCCACGTTACAGTGGTGAAACTGATAGAGACGAAAATCAGGTTAAAGAAGAAAACTCAATGGTGAAAACACGAAAAAGGCAAAACTTTACAAAGTAGCGAAGAAACAGGGAATTTTTTATTATATTTTGGATGTATCAAAAACATTAGTGGCGAAAAACAGTTTTGTCGTAAACGTATTCTTTTGGAATGCTTAGATTTTCTTATGTTTTGACAAAGAAGCCATTTCGGTTCGGCAAACAGTTATGCATAGTTAAGCTGTCCATGTCCGCACAATACGCATGTAATTCTAATGATAATGAGCACGAAAAGCAAGCCAAGAGGGATTCGCGACAAGCCGGGTCATTTTGTGTGGAACACGTTCATACTTTTTTACTGGAATTGAAGGTTGCACTGATTAAACTTAGAGCAAGCTCTAGTTTCCAGAAGAAGTATAATCTTCTACCAAACGATATGCATTTCACACAGGTTCTGAAACAGCCCGCCCGGTTACTGACTCAACCGCACAACGAAGAATGCTTAAACAGGTCTCAAGAATTGAAGCATTAAACTGAGCTGCTGCTAAGCCATTGGCAGAGCGCAGAACTTATAAACACTACTCTAGCCGACTTGAGTACTCAGGGTCTAAAAAACGCTTTTGGACCCTTTATCTCAGACTAAGTTTTCCAATATAGAATCTAAAACCTAAATTATACAAAGCGTCACACTATATCATAACGACGATAATACGTAGCTCCCTCTCTCCCAAACTCCCTCTGTTACACAACAACTACAACTCTATATTGTCAATAAAAGAACTACCAGTGATTAATGCCTTGGCGACAATACAATTACACAATTCAATTTCCCCTATTTCTGGATTCAAAATATTTCAAATGTTGATGATGCTCCAGTTACAATAATACAATACAAGTCTCGACTGTCATAACAACGCAATAAAATGCTAAATGGGCTACCAACTGATAGTCAATTCACCGGCTCCACAAAATTATGCTGAGCTGCTGAAAAGGAGAGTTGACAGGTGACCATACAGAACCATACCGTACGGACGGTTGTCCGCATCAGGCAAATTCACAACTTTGTTGTGACTACGTTGGGCAATTAGTATACAATAGTATGCGTATCGGATCCCATGGTACATAGATTGGCAAACATTCAATTGGCAACGAAAAACGTTTGCCACTGCGGAATGAGAATTCAAATCCCCGAATCGCCAAAAAGTGTATTCTTCGAAATGACATATTGTAAATCGTAGTGGCAAACATTCGGGGACGTAACCACAAGAATTTAGTCTAAGCTTTTTTGCGGGAAAAAATATGTCGAAAGAATAAATTGAAATTGAAAGTCGCACAATGCTAAGTTTGATAAATTAATGCAGTAAGTAAACGTGGCGTGGCACTAAACTTATCTCTTGCGTCACACGCTCAAAATATATTATCTTCCAAAATTGTTATTTGCTATTATTATCATATTGAATTACGTTTGGTCTTACTATTTTAACCGCCACCCGCCACCTGCGAGTTTATTCACAAATCCAAGCTGATTTCTGTAAATTGGTTGGAGATTGTCGCTAAGCCACAGCTGCATTCCTGAACATTACATTCTAATATTTGGAATGCATTAACAAACATGTGCTCCGACATATTTTCCTAATTGACATAACCAAAATATAGAGAACTCTAAATGGCAAAGAACAAGAATTTAGACAGCCACTTTTGCAAAATTGCGATTTTATTTTTTGTCTTTTCGGCGCTCAAATACCGATCTCTTTTTTTAACAAATCTATCAGTTTACCGCATGCCGTCGATGTAACAAATACAAGACACTCAGAGAGGTGAAGCGCAACTTTAATTCAATATTTAACAAACACCGATCAGGAAGACAGCTATACTTACCTGAGGCATCCATTTATGAGCTCTAATCTGCGTTATTGTCAGTCTTTTGGTTGGGTCCACAACTAACATGTGACGAATTAAACTTTCACATGTCGAGGACATAAAAAATGGAATGCGAAATTTCCCAGTCGTCACTCTGTTCCTTAAGCTGTGAAGAGTTGATCCATCAAATGGCAGGGCACCACAAACAAGCACGTATAAGACAACGCCAAGACTCTGAAAAACCGAAAGTTTGAAAATGTTAGCAAAATACTTAACTTCAACTATTTCAACCATCAATTTTCATTTTACTACTTAGAAACCCTTTCACTAAACACGTGAACTTGGGCAGTGCAGTGTCCTTAAACGCAATCCCTGATAAATACAATGAATGAAGGATCATCGACCACAGTCTGTGGTCCACAAATGATTTTCTGATTTACCGATTTACAGTTAGACTGGCCAAGGGAGGGGGGCGCAGAAGTCCAAATCTCATACGTTAAACCCGTTCAAATTGGTTACATGTCAAAATCTTAGTTGTAAAACCAGAAATCTACCTTTTCAATCCTCCCAATTTTTCATGTCGTAGATGTGTAGTCGATGTGTAGCTTTAGCTGAACAACGGTTCTGCCCACATGCATATACATATATTTTGCATTATGTCCAGTTCATGTTAAACCCACATGTAACCACCAAATAATCGTGGAAGGCCGTAATTTGAGTGAATAAGCTGTGTCGGTGAGTTTGCTTCCACGATCTGGTTGTTATAACTCCCAAGGGCTTAAGATACAAGGATGATTCGACAACTCTTTTGGAGAAAACCAAAATCGACCCGACATATTCAAAACGGTATCCGGTATCCTATCGTTTCGCCTTGGATCGTTTCGCCTTTTCTCTGTGTTATTCCATATGTTGATGTTGACGCCGGTTATAATACAAATAGTCCATGTTGACGCCCGTAATACATGCTTTTCCCCATGTTGACGCCGGTAATAAACACTATTTCCAATGTTGATGCCCGTAATATATGCGTTTCCCATGTTGACGCCGATTTTTATATAGAGCCCGTGTTGACGCCGGAAATATTGCATTGGTCCTATGCTGACGCTGGCCATTGCTTTTCCCAAGCTGACGCCGACAATGCATGCAAGGGTCCCATGGTGACGCCGATAAAGCTTGCTGTTTCACATGGTGACGACGGAAGAGTTTTTTTTCATCTTTATTTATGGTGGCCCTTAAAAGAGCCTTTGGTTTACAACTACCCTAATCCCTAATGGTACCCAAATCCCTAATGGTAGTGGGCAAATAATTTCATTTTTAATTAGCTATAGCTAACAAGTTCAAATAACTGCGTACATGCGACCTATCTTAATAATATACAAGTACAAGGTAGTGTACACAAGCACAAG
Organism: Ceratophysella granulata; assembly: GCA_034694905.1. NCBI lineage: Eukaryota > Metazoa > Arthropoda > Collembola > Poduromorpha > Hypogastruridae > Ceratophysella > Ceratophysella granulata. Next base: position 11,408 of record JAQFYU010001874.1, read on the forward strand.
AAGTGTAGTAAACAGGAGTTGGCAGTTTTGAATATTTCGGGTGGATTTTGATTTTCGATTTTCTACATAAGAATATTCGTATCATGCTTGTATCTTAGACCTTAGCTGGTTGGAATTGGGAGGATCTACACTCATCATAATCATCCACTTTCTGAATTGATTGGCTTGGGTCCAGTGTCATCGGGACATAGCGAGTCGAAAGACTAAAATCGAACCGGAAGCCAATCTCGAACATCCTTAATGCTCACTATACTCGGAGGAAAAGCCAAGTGCTTGCGAATTTCCCCATAGGCACTGTTCGAAATGAAGCATACAATACAGACAGCACTCTGGACATGGACACTTTGCAAAATCATAGGAGCGAATGATTACATGTTATCAGCTTACTGTACTAGTTCACTCATAATCTTAAAATATACTCTTCACTCTTACCCATACGTCCGTTTTAGGACCATCGTATTGTTTCCCTTCAAATAATTCTGGTGCAGCGTACGGAGGACTTCCGCACCATGTAGATAGCATACAGCCCTCATGGTACTCATTGCTGAATCCAAAATCTAACAGAATATTAATTCAGAAAGATTAGATAGGATACCTAGTATGCTGTTGACGACTGGCTTATGGCTTTTACAGATCTGTATACACAATTGACAATTGTTTACCGTTTACCTACCTGCTAGTTTGATGTTGTTGTTCTTATCTAAGAGAAGATTCTCGGCTTTGAGATCTCTGTGAACAACTCCTTGTGTGTGGCAATACTCAACAGCTATCACAATTTGCAGGAATAGCCTTCGGGCTTCATCTTCATTCATTCTGCCGTTCAGGACGAGATGATCTGGAATAGTAATTAAAAGGTACAACTTCCTGCTTAACTTTAACTGCCCTCCCTTACCCTTCCACTTAATTAAGCAATGAGCAATTGTTGCCAGAAGGGGTTTGCGTGGCGAGTCTAACAATGCACAGGGCGATCAAAAAGGTCAGAGCAGCGCAGCGAACATGATGGTGTTGTATAGGGTGAACGACCCCTCTGGAGTTGACCCGGAAAGTCAACACCAACACACCTCTGCGAAGTTTAAAGGAATCTGAGATGCAACACACTCCTGGGACATTCCACGTGTGGCTCAACCAACAAGCTTCATAATTCAAGTTTTTGCATGTTTTAATCAAAAATAATTAGTTCTCAAAACAAAGTGTTCGATAGTAGTATACTACTCGCATTTAAAATATTTATCCCGTATTCCACGTTTTATGCACTATTTAAGATATACTATTATAGTTAGTTGACATTTCTTGCCGGCGATGGCTAATCGATGTACCTGGGTAGCTAGAGCGGAGAACGGATACGGCGTTGGAAAGCTCTCGTCTCTCGTGAAATGAAGATAGGACAACGCGTACGAACGAGGGCGGGATGAAAAGTAGTTTACCTAAATATGTTGTCGAGGAGTTAGAGCCCCGATCTCTTTTCCGTTAGAAAGAGCAAGCGAAAGTACTTTAAGGTTATAGTTTTTACGAAGTACAGTTGAGAGAAACACAGCCAGAAAAATTATTTTAAAAAATCCGACACAAACAAACATAGATTTTTTCCAGATTTATTACCGACAGGCGATTTAATTTTTAATGCCAGAAAGGAATCCCTCGGGGCAAATCGCTGACAAGCTCAAACTTGTATACGGTTAACGTTGTACTTCGTATTAAACCATGACCAGAATGTCTCGGCTGTTCAAAGTTGGACAGAGGCATAGACACAAACCCTCCTTCTTTAGCGCCTAGGCGTCTAAAAATTTACCGAAATCCAGCGCTCGCCGAAAACCACGTTTCGGAAATCGCGCGATTTTCCCATTGATTCTCCTTCTCCTCCTTTTTTTTTTCTTCCTCCTTTTCCCCTCCTTTCCTCCTTTCCTCTTTCCTTCTCTCTTTTCTCCTTCTTTTTCACGTTCTTTCTCCTAGTCAGTCTTCATTTTGATTTGATTCCATCGTTTCACGTAAAATTGCAC
>JAQFYU010001875.1:0-13401 GCA_034694905.1 Ceratophysella granulata
CGAATTTTCCTAGTGAATTTTTGTGATACCACTTAATACACTAGAAGAGCTCATTAATTAATTAATTAATATTAATTTTATTACAGAGCATGGGAAGATGGGAACTCGAGAAAGTCCTGAAAGCAGTAGGCCTTCTCCCGTCAGCACACCAATCCAATTTCTTCCACATGAGTTTCTGGAAGAAGGAAGCGTGAAGAGAAGAAGTGATGGCCTTCATCCAACTGTCAGAGAAAGTTGTTGGTCCAGTTGTGGATCCTGTCCCAAAGGAGTTCCACATCATCGACCCCGGTTCAAAGAAGGCATCTCCAGTCCTGACCTCACTCATCATCTTCCTCACTCATTGCTCATTAGCCTCCTCCTCAGTCTTCTCCTAGTTCCGGGTTTCCTCGTACCAGATGCCACTTGTCAGGAAATTGTGGTTTCTGGGCCAAGAATCACATCTTCTGCTTCCAGACAACATACTTCCAAACCCAAGACCACGCTTCTCAATCAAACTCATGAATTCGACTCTCAGCTAGGAACCAATCACACCAAATATCCAACACAAGGTAAGATTCAGATCTTAACTCCTTCTCAAAATTCATAAAATCGAATTTTTTATTTTCTACACTGAACTGGAAAAGTTTCACAGTAACCATTCAAGTTTGCATTTAAATGAGTTTGTGTCGACAGTTTAGCAATTGCATTTTACATAATGCCTATTTAATGTTTCAAACTATAGTAATAACCCTCAGCTTTTATAGGAATACTCGGCTCTTCGAGTTGAATGTACTCCCACCTCTCAGCGATATTCATTTTTCAACTGGTTTTTCAAGCAACTTTTGTATGGCATTTCTAAATCTAGTCAAATTATGGAAACGAGGATTATCGACACGTAACAATGAATAATGTGGTCGTTACAGCTCACATGGAGAAACAGAAAGTCACATCATTTTGAGATCATTACATTATGCATAGCACAGAATGAGTGGGTTTTAGAGCACAAACTGTCATACAGCGTGAGCCCACCCCGGGTTATTTCACTTTTGAACCAAATTCTATTACAGTAACAAAGATCTGGTTTTTTTCCGAAAATATAAGCGATAGACGCTGTTTTGAAATTTTTGCACTGGGTCTAGCTCATCGTAGCAAAAAGTTCAAGATTTTTCAAAACGAATTATTGTAACAATGAGCAGCACTTTGTCAAGGATGAATAGTCGTGGCTCATGGCAACAGCGATATTTTGAAATTTACATAAGATGCATTGGTGTTACCAGTTTTGCTAATAATTATTGTTGCTTTAATTTTTCCTGCATGTGTGAAGCCATAATGCTAATTTTTGCAATTTATTTTCTGGAATCTTATTAAAGGTATTTTCTGAGCTTATTCAATCTAAAAAACATAGTCATGCTGCTTTGGTTAGTTATTATTTCATTTTAACACAATTTCAAAATGCTCAGAGCCCCAAATTTCTTCAGACAAAAGATAATTATCGTATCGAACACTTCGATTCGACGTGTGGGGGGACTGAGTTTAATGTGATAGTGTTTTTCGGACTTAAGACTGAAACTGCGGGTTTTCTCGGATAATCCGAGTTTGGAGCGCTTTCTCGTGAATGGAACTGAAACTGTGGGTGAAAGCTCTTCTCGTATTTGTTCTATCTCGCTTCGTGGCGTTGCGAATCTCTTTTTCATTCCACCACACTGCAGATCATTTCAGCAATCTTGCTTGTGCAAAAACACTAAGGAAAAAGTGTACCGTAGTTTCTAGCGAAGGTTATTCTGTATTCTTACTGGATTAAATTCAAATTCTGAAATCAAAGAATTTTTCATCTGAATTTTTTTATATTCTTTAATTCATTGCAAAATAATATCACTTTTTTATCGATGGATCAAATTCGGTCAAATTGGAAATCAGCATGGGACGTCTTTGTGGACCATTTATGCGGAAAATCTTAATTCTTTTTTTTTTTGCAGTAAAAGACGAAATGTTGTTTTGGTCTAGTATGTGATTTAATATAAACTAATGATTTATACCTCTGATTTTTACCGTGTAAATTCACACAAAATCACAGCTTAGCCACAATAATAGCATCAAATCAACAGAAAACATCGGATTTCAACGTAGTGTGTGTTTATTGCACTTAAAATATACATAAATTCGAAAATAGAACCTTTCGCTTTCGATATACGGACGGAATGTCATAATTAGCACACTATTAACCGAAATTAGGTTCCAAACTGTTCCCCTGTTCCATCCCCCTTGATTTTGTCGAAGGTGAACCCACCCCTTCCGTCCATGTGCAAGTAGTACTCGTGCCACTGCCAGAGTGACTTCCGATGAGTAACTGTAAACAACGTAATGCCCACTTTCCGACAGTAATTGTAAATGGCACCTTCGACGTCCACACTCACGGCACTCGTACACTCATCCAGAATGGCAAATTGAGGTTTATGGTAAATGAGGCGGGACATGGCGAGCCGTTGTTTCTGACCACCTGAGAGTACGTCCATCCAATTGTCATGGTCATCAAAGGATCTCCTTTGACCTACGAGCAATGTTTCTTCACTTGTTGACTTCTGAGTGGCCAGCCAGTCCAGGTCAACGTGAGCAAGGATTTCGAGCAGATCTGCGTCTGTCTTGCCCTAGAATTAAAATTATAGTTCAAATGAGCATTAGCCACATCCTCTGAATGAAAGCAAACCTAGAAATTAGTAGCACAGACACAATATTTATTAGTTTTCGGCAAATATTCAACGGCATTTCAATATGCTTTTAAGATTAACTAGGCTATGCTAAGTAAAATTCTTTAATGCTATTTTTAGTTGGGCATTTAACTTATAGAAGCTGTATTAATTAATCAAAATTTAAAATGCCGAAGGAGGTTCTAAATTTTTCAAATTTTTGAAGATTTTTGAATCATTTCCCAAATCTTTCGAAAATTATAGCTAACGTTGACTTGACGAAAACTATACTCCCGGCAACAAAATTTTGTGAACAGAATTAACATTAGCACATAATAGTAGATTTCGCAAATTATCGCTATTGCTTTAAATATTCCTCAATGCCAACGTAATGCTGATTTTTGCAAACTGTTTTCAAAAATCTTAGAAAGGGTATTTCCTCAGCTTCTAAAATTGTACCACAATTAAATTACACAACGCAACGCAACGCTCAGTTGCTTGTTCTGCCTTTTTCAAACTGGGGGACAATCGTAGGGCTCGGACAAAGAATGCGACAACTCACAATAAACAAAGCCGAATATCCCGTCGTGGTAACCTTGATTGTACACCTACGTTGACGGGCTTATGCAGGTGTTCCATTATTAATTGCGTTAATACTCGTACACCATTGTCAGACATTCTAATTATTATCATATCTCTGTTAGGCTTGGCGAAATTTAATAATTTAGCATATCCGCTCATTGTTAAATAAATAATTACATCTATAAACATATTAAATCCGTTAAATAAATAAAACAGGTCCGAAATGGTAAGTCCCTTCAATAAAAAACAGCAAACTTGCAAAGTTGAAGAGTTGGCAGCGTGCGCTAATGATCGAAAATGGCAAGCCATTGCAAAGCTTGATACATATAGGGGCAGTCACAAAGAACAACTAATATGTTAAAATAATAATATTCGAAAAAATATTTTCTCTTGAACCATTACAGATTAAGTGTTACGGACAGACGGACAGACAGACGGACAGACACGGCAATCACATAAGCTCAAGCTCTCGGCTTATAAAAGCCAGGTCTAATAAAGCTTACTTTTCTTTCCATATCCTCCTTCGTGTCTGGATAAATCACTTGATCCCTTAAAGTTCCTGTAGGCATGTAAGGTCGTTGTGGAACGTAGAAGAGCTTATCCTTCCTAGGTTTAGTTAACACGCCGCCTTGTAGCGGCCAAAGTTCACCCAGAATTCGAAATAAACTGGATTTTCCACATCCATTCGGTCCACAAATTAATACATTGGTACCGGAACGGACTTCCAGATTCAGTTCCTAAATCAAAATGTGTTTAAATTAATAACGTGCCACTATGCAGCTGCCAACTATTTAACTATTTAGAAGGATTTATTAGTTTCATTAAATACCTTTAATAGAACATCTCCATTCGGCGTGACAATAGGAACTTTTACAAATCGTATCACATTGTCTTCGTAATTGTATGTTCCCTGTTGTAAGACACTTGGGATCTCATTTCGTTGTTCCTTATTCAATTTGTCCAGTGTCGTTATGAGCTCATCCACTCGAGACGTGTAGCCGGCCAGGCGTGAGAGTTCTTTACCATTAAGCACCAGACGACCAATGGCATGTGCCAAATTAATTAACATTCGACCTGATTTGTAGTATGCCTGCAAATTGTAAAAAAACAACCAATTAATTATATTACTGTTTACCTCAGATTGGGGTCCGAATTTTATTTAAAAAATTATTAATACAATTGTTCCACATTTGGAACCGAAACTGCAGCCATTTTGTTGCCATTTGCAGCCCGAACAAATGAAGTGATTAGCGTTGAAGAGCTTGGGCATTTTTTAAGATTTAAGAAACTGATTGAAAGGCATTTGGCTAAGATTTTCGTATCCACCCTGATTCTAGCAGTAAGTGGAGTCTCATACATACCTCGAGTCGTTGTTGATGGCTCATATCATTCAGAGGATTTTTGCCTGACGTCAAAAACGGTCGACTCACGGAGTAGTATCCGACAACCGTTGCTACATCTGAAAATAAAAATGAAATAATTTCAGATTTAATTCTACTTAATTATAATTGTGTTGGAAACAAGTAGATTTTCTTATACTTATCTAAATGAATCTAATGAAAATGATTAGTAGTAAGTTTAATCTTACATTTAGCAACGATATTTTCCATGAAATTCATCACAAACTTGAATTCTGTGTAGGATTGCAAATGATTCACCTGAAAATATTAGAAATAAAGGCATGACTGACGAGATGATTGTCAATTAACGATAATGTGGCTCACTTTCGGGAAGGAAATATAAAGTGGAGCGCCATCTGCAATGCGACAGTAATGGAATGAAGTCAGTACGTAAAATACATAATAAAATATCTCGAATTTGTTTCAATTAACGTAATATAATCAACTTTTTAAGCGCCTAGTTCCTGTTATATAGCGGACATACTCTAATTAATAGCGACAAAGGTGTTGCGGCTAAACGTGTTTTTGATCGCCCTAATTAAAATCCTGAAAGCAAAAGTTTAAAGAAATAGTCAATCGTTCCACTTTGTTTGTCAAAACTTTGAAAAATTGGTTTCTGATATCTATTTACTTGGTTAGCATTTGCAATTTTGCAATTTAGCGAGTGTGACGTTCTTTATAGCGAAAATTTCATCAAGTTTTGATCAGCTATGATGACACGATGACAGATGTATTATTATATTTTGCAAGTTATTCTTTTAGGATGCTGGAGAGAAATATTTTGTTGACATTTCTAAATAAGAAATAGACAATTCTTAGCGGAAGTTTTACATTAAATCTTGAAAGGACAAACCTTTCAAAAAATTTTACTCAATATTCGGCTGGATTTTGTGATTAGGCCGCAGTGGTGCAAAAAATGTTTTCGTCCATTTTTGTCAGTTGTTCTGGTTTACATCGGGAAATTGTTAAAGATCCAACCACTGGTCCCGGGCAATTTAATAGCCATCACAAATCACAACTAGCTAGCTATTCGCAAATCGTGCCTCATAATCACAAATCGCAAATATTGAAACATATTTTTACCAATTTCCGGAAACTGCCCTTGAGAGCCACCAATTCCCGCCTATTCCCACCATAGAACGCCACTTCCTCTGCATTCACTTGAAGTCTAGAATTGGCAAATCGAAATTCTCCTTCCAATGCTTGTTCCTTGGCCGTAAGCCTCGCCATTGGTTTCCGTATTCGAATTAGAATTCCGGCTGCTAGTGTAAGATAGCCTAGCATGAATCCAGGTACACTCTTTCCTACACTTGCACTAATTCCATAGACGTAGATGAGAATGTCCAGGAGCGGTTTGGCCATCTGAGAGTAGAGATTGGCAAGAGTTGAGCAGAATCGGTCCACATCCGTAGAAATTAGTTGATCGATATTGGGCAGGAGGTCAGCGGATTTATAGAACGTGTTATTTGACATGTATTGTTCGAGAAGGTGAGAACTGAGACGAGAACGGAACCGGAGATGAAGTTTGTCGGTCGCGTACTTCAGAACTGAGTTGACCAAGGACATCTAAAGTCACACAAATTACAAAAGGTTTAATTAAAACTCGGAATCGGAACTGAGTATTAGAAGTATTGGTAGATATACATAGATAGATTAGATCGTAGTGTTGTGAAGTTTTAATATTGTAGAAACTTTGATTTGAAAATCATTTAATCATTTTAAAACTATTCTTTACCTTAAACAGTTTTTATAACTTTTTCGAATTATTCGAAAAAGTTGTGTATGGTGGTAAAACCTATTTAGAAACGGTGGGCTATTTTTTTCGGCTTGTTCCCGCTGATACCATTTTACATACGGAATTTGCACTGTGCTTCCAAAACAGCCCGGACGGACGGACAGACGGACACGATTGGATGCCCCATCCCATAGGCTCTTTCTGGTCTAATTTACTTCCGTTGATTTTTCAACAATTTTGACATTAGTCGAAATCAACGATATAAAAGTCATTTAATCACTTTAAAATAATTTTGTGTACCAGAACAGTTGTCAATTAAGCGTCAATTATTTTGAAAGTAAAGTGACATTCAAACAATTAAGCGATTTAGTAGAAATGTTAACGTCTGATACATTTAATTACTGCAGTTAATTGGATGCCACAACCATGTAGACGATGAGATCAATTTTCGAGGATTCCTTAAAAATTATTTTAATTACTTTAATTATTTAAAAATTAGTTTTAATTTTTGCGCACCAAAAATATCTTCTGTTTGGGGAAAAGCTGTTTAACCCCAGCTATGCCTTATTTAGTCATGAATGATTCTAAATTAGCTGAGAAACTGAGAATCATTCCTTTGCAGTGTTTAATTACAATTACACTGATTTTAGGCAAATTACGAATATAATCGTAGATTGGATATCACAATTTTTAATGCGATTTTGAAAACTTAGTCTATTCTGATACTGTTTCAATGAGAATTTTACCGAGAGCCATTCAGATGTGAGACTGAAACCGGGAAACACAGAAAATGTTCAATTTGTTGCGCACAACACAGTATCAAGTATCACAGTCCAGAATGTCCAGTCCAAACCAGTATCCCAAATCTTTACGAAGTTAAGCTTAACCCGTTTACTTCACTCACCAAAGGCATGGTCATGGCAAATTCGATTAGATGCCGATTGAATTTAGAATTGTCATGAGTGATGATGGCTGACTCGAGCAGAGTTCCCAAGTAAATGGTCCAGACATCACAGAGTGAACGGACAATAAGGAAACCGGAAATGAGGCCCATGTACCCAGTTTCCGGACAGAACCATTTTGGTATAAGGATTTTCAAAATCTGTCGTAATTTCCCATAAAATTGTGAGTCCAGTTTTTTCTTCCCATTCCCTCCATTTGTGGTTATTAGCTGGGGGCTCTTCAAGGAGTCTCGGGATTCTCGTCTGAAAATTATATGAAATTTTGTTTTAAAAAATTGCAAAACGTGTTCGAGCATTTAAAATATTATGTTAAAGTTCTAAAAATGTTTAAAATTAAGTATCCATTATGATTATCATTAATTTGGCAATACAATTCAACCAGTAGTGGCGTTACTCATGCTATCGTGTTTGAAATATCCACATGACGAATTAATTTCCAGGATCCACGGTTTAAAGTGCATGTGAAATATGCGGCAAGTGTCGTAGGCTTGGCCGTTCGCTAGTATCTGAGTTGAACATTATTTGTTTGAATTACTGTTATTATTTTCTATTAAATGAAAGTTTCATACAACAAAAGTTCATACTTGTTTATTTATAATAATTAATAATGTATTATATAATTAAATCATTAAAAATGTTTGTAACAAACAATGTACAACTTAATTGTTTCAAATTTTAAAATGCTATTAAAATTCTTGCCTTGACTCGAGTTGAATTTTTCTATTTCAAAGTTTCATGCCACACAATTTTGTTCCCTAATTTCATTATAAAATTCCACTATTTCTGTAATCAAGATAACTGTTCATCGCATCAGTGTAGTAGAACATACCTCTTTGACCGAACATAAAGATGAAGTATAAAAGCTGCGGAAGTTGCTGTAGATCCCAAAAATAGGGCCTGGAGAGATTTGAGCTTAAATTTTGGAACAGCGATCAAGTTTTTACTCAGTACGGGTGACATTGCTTAGCATTATCACTGTACGAAACACGGTTTGAGCAAAAGTTCTAAAAAATAGTGATTTCAGTAACAATTAGTAAACCAAAACTATCATGCTCTTTTAATTAACAAAAGGATCTTCACAATTCACAACACAATCGCACATGCACAAGCACAACGAAGTGATGATCCCAATCCAAGTCAATTGTCGTAATCTTTGAAAATGAAAGTAGGTCTACACTACAACGGCAACAATACTACAATTTATAATACAAAATACAAAATCTGTTGTAACAGTCAGGTTTCTCCCCAAAAATGTAACTATAGGAAGACTGAACACTGAGTTACAGTACAGTAAACGGTGTGACAGGGCTTCCCTGTCAGTCGAACCAAACCACTGAACGAGAAACAGGTTTCTGCAGTATGTGCAAGTTACATGTTACAACACCTAACTGTAAATATTATGTAATAGTTGAGTTTTCATATTTTTTTCTCGTGGCATTCGTTTTACTGGTACATGTACATATAACATATGAGAACATGAAGTTGAAAGTCCAAACCAGGTAGACGTCATCTTCATAATCGTAACCTTAACTTCAAGCTGGGTTGCTGTGTAGTATCTAGCTGAAAGCTCAGGTCACTTTATGTATGGCCAATAATGGGTATGTGATGAGATGCGTTGTGTGTAGAATGTACCAACACGAATGTACCTGCTGCATATGAAGAGTGACTCGTCAGGATTTTCTATTCTTATATTACTTGCCTCAGGTGATAGGTTTTCTTTGCAGGGCTATTAATATGAATTTTTAAAAGGCGATAAGACATTTCACGGGGAGTTTCAACGAAATAATGTGGGTCTACACTAGGAATTCTTATGCATGTAGTATTGAACCTGTGGTAGAGCTTGGTTTGAGTAAAATAAAATAGTCTGGTAATCTAATCATGGTTCAAGTTGAAGGACAATGAATTTTTTTATGTACGTAACGTTCGGTAAGTTCTTCTCACGAACAAATTTCACACGAACTATTTATTTTAAAAGCGGAAGAATGAATTCGGGTATGCCGTGTGTATGCCTTTTGAAAATATAATATAAAATATTTTGAATTTGTTTGCCATTTTTTAATATAGCAGGTCTCGTTGTCCATGGTTGTCGACATTTTAACCCATCTTCTACCGGGTGAAATTTTTACAGATAATCCCGACCGACTACATTTGTAACATGCCATATTTTATCATAAAAGGGAACGTATAACTCCGACCGACTACATTTGTAACGCGCTATGTTGCCAGATGTGCCAGTACGTGAATTTAAGGACTCATCAATCTTGAGAAATACTGCTCATCAAGGCTTTCAAACTTGAATTCACGCTTTCGACATATTTTGTGCAATTCGAATTTGAGAAGCAGTAAGTCTCGGATTACCGTATAAGCGCTTAAACTATCTCCAATTATAGCTGTATAAGCAAATTGGCAACATGGCACTTTGCGGACCTCAAAGAAAGCTCGACTACATTTGTAGTCTGTCGGTAGAACCTGTGGATTTCGTCTTTTTTCTCATGTTTTTCGACCTGTTTTATTTTTTAACTTTCGTACGTTGTAAGCCACCTATTTGGTATTTCTACAACTAACGTAGAATTATTTGGTGAAGGATTAGCCAAAAATCCCATAGAGATCGGAGGTCAAATGCGGCTTTGAGAGAAATTCAAACTTGAAATGACTACAATTGTAGTCACCCGGTAGAAGACGGGTTAACAATTCTACAGATATATTGTGGTTTGTTGTCACCATTTTTAGCAACAAAAGATTTTTGTCGGCGCTGCTGCCTGTCGTATTTCAAGTATGGCATGCTTTTTTGTCGCCGATACCTAACGCAATTTTTAGTGTCATGTGCTCTGTGCTCTTGTCACCCATTTTGTGTCATTTTTATTGTAGCAGTTTTACAACTCGGGTAATAGTACAGGTTTTCGACGTCGCTTTTTGTCGTAATATTTAGAGTAGGGTATGAGAATCGGGATTTTGCCGTCATTTATAGTATCGTAAGTTTTGTCGTTGTTTTTGTCGTCAATTTAGTGTAACACAACACAAGTTGGTTTTTATTTTGGTTTCGCCAATTTAGTGTGTGTCAGTTTTACAGCTCGATTTTTGTTGTGGCCAATTTAGTGTGATAGTTTTTGAACTCGGATTTTGATGTCGCTCTTTGTTGTTACCCTTTTAATTAGCTGTTATTGGTGTCGCCATTTTGGGGGTGATCACACTTCGAATTAACGTTCATTGGTGTCGAGCTTTTTTGTTACACTTTTAATTCTTAACGGTAATTGGTGTCGCTCTTTATTGTTACACTTTTAATGAACGGTAATTGGTGTCGCCCTCTTCCTCTTATGTTACATTTAATTAGCAGTCTTTGGTATCGCCACCTTTATAGTGTGACAGTTTCGAGTCTCCGTTTTTAGTGTCGCAGTTTAAAGCTCGATGTTTTGTCATTTTTAGTGTTAGACATTCCTACATGTTTCATTTTTTTTGTTGTTTTTAGTGTCACGTGTCACAGTTTTGTTTTGGAAATTTTGGTCTCGCATTTTCATTCCACATCACGCCTTTCTTTCACCGTTTTTGATAACACCGTTTATAGTAGCTTGTAACGTGTTTATCTCAACTCCAGTCCAGTCTAGAGGTATGAAACGCAAGGCGGCCTTGTCCAACCTACTATATTACAGTTATGGAACCCAGCCGAGTTTCACTTTGAGTGACGCTAGGGAAGAAAGTTGAGAAAGTACTTGATCTCTTGATAATTGAGTTGATCCACGAAGGAGTTCACGTCTGATTTTGGCTTTTCTCATGTCTCATGTCCATCTTCAGCCTGAGCTTTCTCTAGCTTCACCGCTACTCCATGTGGATGAGTTTGGGTGAGAGGTTCGGATCGATAGGTGAAAGCGTGGAGTGATCGACTCCAGACTCAAAGGGAACTTTTGTACAGGGAAAGTTAATAGACTCTCGTCCTATCTGAAAATGAAGGGTTGAGGTTGAGGTTGAGGTTGAGCCAAGGCAAAGAGTTTCAGACACAAAGAACCTCAGGCAATCTATTTCATCTTAATCCTCATTTTTCATCTTAATCCTGATCATACAGAAAAGGCTGTCTCTGCTCATCCAGGTGAAATCGAGGAAAATTCGGAATGAATGCCTGATTTCCAAATATTTTGAAATAATTCCCAAATATCAACGAATTTGTTTCAAATAATTCGCATCGCTCATTCAAATATGGGAAGATCTGAATCCGGCAGCTTGCGTGTTGAAATAAGTGTTGAAATTTAATTAAAATGGGTGTGCTGGGAATGATTCCGTGTAAGCATGTTAATGACAGAAAGGCTAATTGAGTTCCGGGTGGGCACTGAATTCACCCATGGTCAAAATTAATTGAACTCTAAAAAATAGCTGGACATTAATGACTACCGTGTGAAATAGCCTATGATCTCTGTATGTAGTTTTCCAGGCTGCTGCATTGCGTCAGCTTCAGTGAAAAACTCGACGTCTGTATTTGCATTGTACTCGTTCACAGGTTTTTGAGTGAAAGCAGGAAATGGAAATTGATTGCACAAAAGTATGGAAATTCAAGTGAAAAGCTCATATTCATATAGAACCTGCTCCTGGGTGTGAGTATAAGGATAGACTGACTAGTTTTGCTCAGTAGAGTAGCAACGCCAGCAAAATATGAATATGATTTTAATATTTACTTTGAATTTTGAGATCAGAGTATTCTCAAATCCTCAAATCGGGCTAGATTATGGAAATGTACTAATATACACATACACATTCCGCATCCACATCTGTGCATGTGCGGAGGAGGTGGAACGACAAGGTGCTTGGAGCAATCTGCTGATTTTCAATTTCGACATATTCAAATTAGTTGCAACTGCAGTCGTTTTGGAATTGATTTGCAAGATACCTGATATAGATATAGTGCTACAATTCAAAACAATAACGATCTATAAAATTCAAAAAAACTAAAGGATTAGTGAGCAATACAATTTATTGCAAATAATACAAATGGCAAAGAAAATTGCCAAATACAAAAATTGATATTCACTGCAACAAAATATGGATATAGCAATGATTTCCAACTGTCAGTAAATTTTATATCGGCGGAAACTTCAGCAAAATCGGCGATTTTGTATCGGAAGCAGTCAGCAAATGAAGTATTTTCATCGCCAGAAAAGACATTTCTATATATTTACATCGCGAGTTTAGTGATAGCACTAAATATCACTTCCTAAGTCAAGTTGAAACTCAAAACACTAATTATTGATTTTTCTTTGCGACCTCAAACCTCAAATCCAATGCATCGATTTGGTAGCGGAAGTGAAATTCAGTACAAGACACTGAATTCAGCTCGCTAGATTATTCATAGCTCATAGCAACGACTAACGATTTGAAGTCGAGCTGGAATGTCAAAAAATACCTGCATCCAAATTACGAGAAAATTACTGTAAGTACTTACATAAGAACGCTTTTATATCGCAAGCAAATTTCTAGGCAAGGTTTCTCGCTTATTCGGATTTTGCTTTGTGTTTGCTTATACTAGTCAACAAGTAAGCAACATCGCATCGTCACAAAGTTATGATTTTGCATTCTGCACAGAAATTCAATGATAATGATATGAGCAGACCATTATATATAAATTAACAGAAAAATGCAACGAAGTTAAAGCACGATTCTAACATCACAAGGTCAAATTTAATTTTTTCGTTTTCAAAGCAAGGCAAAGGCAAATTCAGCGTAAAGATTTTAATTTCGCAAAGAAATTCTGAATTTGAATTATAATAGATTTTGAATTATACTAGTATATTTAAATCACCAAAAAGTGCAAAGCAATGCTTTCCCTGCAAGAATATAAAGTACGATTCTAACATAGCATGTCAAATTCAGATTAGTCGTTTTACATCGCAAATCGAATTCAAAGTTCTGATTTGAAATTTCTCATAGAAATTCAATGCTTTTGAATTATTATACTAGTATATTTAAATCACCAAAAAGTGCAAAGCACTGCTTTCCCTTCAAGAATAGAAAGCACGAGTCTAACATGGCAAGTCAAATTCATATTGGTCGTTTTACATCGCAAGGCAAATCAAAGT
>JAQFYU010001876.1:0-13399 GCA_034694905.1 Ceratophysella granulata
TTTGGAATTTAGAGTTTAGTTCAATTCCATACTTATGTCAAGGTTCAGCTCATAGGTACGCAGCATAGAACCTTACAGTTTGTCAAATTAACATTTGCTTCATCAGTTCACTAGTTATATCCGTTATATCATTAGTTCAATAGTTAGCCCAACGGGAAACGATTACGTCTATGTGTAGCTAATCGTCTAGCACATCGTCTAGCACATCGTCTAGCACGTCGTCTTGCACGTCGTATAACACGTCATGTGCGTCGTCATGTGCGTCGCCATGTGCGTCGTCTACATCCTTTTGGTCGCAAGCTGCCGTCAGGCAGGTTTTTATCATCATTAAAGCATCCCTGCGAACTGTGAATTTAATTTGTACTTGCTCATGTGCACGTGTCACGTGTCATCCGCCATTTGCCGTATCTTTGGGCGACAAGATTCAAAATTTGATCAAACGTTAAGTTAGCGGTTAAGCGCAGCGCGTAATATTTATAACAAAGTATTTCTGTCAATTTAAAAAAATTGATCTTTATGGAAACAGGGTTTTTGCGTGTCACTTCTCTTCTGTTTCTGCAACAGTGAGGTCCTCGTCGTATTCCGTCGTCGACTGTGTCATCGATTGTGCAATCCCGTGGCCAAATCCCCGACCTTGCCAGTGGAGAATTCATGTGCTCACACGAGTATGTCGGTAAAACCACCAGCCTCATCCATATGCACTGAAACAGTACTAACTCTATAATCATCTTTGTGTCTTGTGCTTCAACTTAACATAAATTACATTGGGATCTGGGATCTCGACCATTCGTCAAGAATTAATTTGCTTAATTTCCCTAGGTCGTGGTTTCCAAGAGACTCGGAGGACAACTTTATACTGAAGATGAAATGTAAAAAGTGAATTTTGCAGTGGCGGAACAATGATGGATTGTATTTTTGCATGAATATGAATATTGAATGAATTTTTTAAATTATGAACTGTTTATCGTGTACAATCTTATTTGCCAATTGATTCGTGTAATTATATAATTAAGGCTAATACTGAGCTTTCAATGTTTGTACCTCGTAAAATTGTTCGTATTAGTATTGTAATTTAATGTTGGTGTAATATTTAGCAACTTTTGCCGAAGTTGTAACTAAATGAAATTAATTATTGATATTTGTGTACTTCCTGTTCTCTCAATTTATTATTGCTGCTACAGGGTATCTTAATATTGTAATTTGTAAAAATATTAGGGTTAGCTAATATTAATGTAACACTAATCGTAAATCGTAAACCATGTCACCTGCTCGCGTCACATTGAAATTTGAAATCCTTGACATAATTTGTGCTTGCTTCGAATTTCACTTTATTAACTTCAAACCAGAGGAAATAGGAACAAGGTGCACCCGAATTTCATAATTTGACTTAAATACTCTATTATATCAGGTTCCTATATTTACGGATTTAAGATACTACGATCTGTGGAAAGTGGAAACGAATACGCTTTGGAACCTGTTTTTGTTGAAGATTGATAATTACAAGTTTATTATCAAAGTACCTCCACGAAAACAAGAACAAGTTGTAAATCAGAAGAAGCTTATATTAAATTAAATACTAATTATATTACGGATTTATCAACAAATTGATATAAAAATAGTCCTACATGTTTTTAATGTTTAACAAGATACATCTGATACATGTAGATGTATTGGAAATTGCATGTACATACAGTTAACAAAGTGAAATAAAATACTCGGTGTGATTCAATGGTAAAATTCATTTCAGTCAACATCAATATAGGTATCAATTGATTGGTATTGAACAATTATTAACTTAATTACTGTTCTGAGTCCTGAATCGGAATTGATGCAGCATGGTTAGTTACTACAGTATGTATAATAAAGGAATATTACTAGTTACCTGAGTTAAACTTGTACTTAGCTGAATTGACAGTTACATTCTACTTTAAATGGAAGTATTTGGCTGGAGAAGGAACACGAGAGCAGAATAGAGAATGACTCCGTTGAAAATGACAAGGAAGTAGCGTTGTTCTATTCCTAGAATTCGATCTCGAAGTATCGGCAGAATTCTGAAACAAACATACACGTTTTTAGGTTAGTCTGATCGTTGACCTTAAGCGTGACCATAATAAATCGTGTTTAAAGTCTAGCCAAAGTTAACTATAAACCTGCCCCAGTTTTCAGTCAATCACCTGCTGAATCATTAATGTGCGTTTAATATTTGAATTTAAAATATACAATACATGCTAAAACGTTAATCATTATCATTACCCTTTAGCCTGCCGGGTGTCAAAGGCCAGGACGATGCAGCCGAAGAGAATCATGGCAAGGCCCCATATAAATGGTCTCAGATGAGGGCCAAAATTCAAGTTGCGAAGGTCAAAGTATGAAATCAGTGATGTTTCTTCAGGTTCGACGACTGGTGGTGTCCAAGGCCATTGAATATCGTTCACCCATTCCCACAAGAATGACATCGTATCAAAATATCCACCCTTCGCCGTTGACCTGCCTGAAATTTTACGGCAAAAACAAAATTCAAATTCAAGACTTTCTGTTTTCTATTTGTCAACAACAGAACAGGTTTTCCCGGTTTAGAGTTCAAAAGTGAGAAGCTAAATGCTGTTGGTGCATGGCCTAAATTCAGAGATGACTTGAACGGTTTTTCATGGTAATAAGCTTAAAATGCTTAAAATCAAAATTTTAAATTAACTGGGTTAGTACAGTTTAAACTCAGCATGCAACGGTAAAAAATAATGCCGAATAGAATATTAATTGGTTCTATTTTCTTATTGCAGCATAAATTGACGAAGCACTGTACCTGTATTACTAACAGTTACAGACAATACTGAACCTGTCAGTTTTTAATTTGGAATTTGAAACTGATTCGAAATGGCAGTTTCGAGTTTGAACATTGTGGCGATATTTGAGCATTTCTTTGTGGAATATAAAATTCTGACCTGGGCCGTTTTTGCTTTTTCAGTG
This sequence comes from Ceratophysella granulata, assembly GCA_034694905.1. Taxonomy (NCBI): domain Eukaryota; kingdom Metazoa; phylum Arthropoda; class Collembola; order Poduromorpha; family Hypogastruridae; genus Ceratophysella; species Ceratophysella granulata. Next base: position 2,965 of record JAQFYU010001876.1, read on the forward strand.
GCTCTTGCATTTCTCTGTGTCATTGTTTGGGTTTACATTTACAATATTCCAGTGAATTCGAGTCTCTCCATTCCTCAGTTGGTTTATAAAAGATTTCATAGTGCCAAGTTCCGCTCGTTTCCAGAACAGAACTCTGTGTTTCAACTGCTCAACACCGTGTTAAACGCTGTGAACAATCCTGCATGGAGTACCGACGTCTGATTAAATTATGGATTGATAGCTGCGTACTATTGTTCGATATAGCGAAGTATATGTCAAATTCAGCTGTAGAACGCATGGAATAAATGTCACCTGGATTTTACTCGACGGATATTCAGTTTACTTTAGTTTACAACGGTGCTTTTGTCGAGGTGGTGATGGAGTGTTGACCATGATCGAGGAATCTGACATTGTTTCCTCTGCTTCTTCGTCTACCTGTGTCCGTTTCGATTTCTTTGAAACCTTCTGATTCTTCTTTTTATTTTTATCTTTGTGTTTCTTTTTGCGTTTATCTTTATGACTTTTTTGTTTCTTAAACTTTCGATCTTCCTCACTTCCGTGTCGAGTTTTAGAAGTTGAGTGATGGCGACTCTGTGGTGACCCGAAGGATCTGGAACTAGACCTTGATTTTGAATGAGAAGAACGATCAGATCTACTACTTGAAGATGAAGACCTTTCACGTCTTCTTGAGTCAATATCTTGACTTTTGGAAGCTGATCTTGACTGTTTTGATTTTGATTTTGAACGAGATTTGGATGAGATCTTGCTGGAACTCCGTCGCTTATGACGGGGAGATTTGCATTTATCAGATCGAATATCATCCAGGAGATCGTCACGGTCCGCTGACACAAACTCCCGTGTAGGATTTCGGAATGTGTGAAGATAGTTACAGGATCTTCCTTTTGGACAACGACCACGACCGAATTGACCACACAAGGCTGCATTCCAGGAATCAATCTTCACAAACTCCAGTGATAACTGTTTTCCGTTGTAGTAGCGGGCATTGAAGGTTCGATGAGCCTGGAGGCAACGTAACTCAATTACGTCATTTATTGTGAATGCGTCGCACGTGACACGTCACTCACGCAATTGTCAAGTAAAGTACCTGCACGGCCTCCCAAATCGTATTGTACCGAATGTAAACATTTCCTCTCAAATGTGGTTCCAAATTACGACAAACTTTGAACTGTGTCACCTTTCCATATTTCCGAAATTCGGGTAAAACGTCTTCATAAAAATCTCTAAAATATACGTCAAAAATGAAAAGTAGCTTCAAGTAGCAACAATGAACCCAACTGAAGGTACTTACAAAAAAGCATGTTCCATGTCAGAGTTGTCACACTCCAAACTAAGATCCGCGTCATTCAAGCCTTGGTCAATTCCAAAATGTGAGAACCAATTAGGCACAAGGATTGTGCTACTCAATGTGGGTCTGGGATGCCCTCTAAATTCATAATTAAAATTGGGTAATTAGCACATAGATTTAGGCACGCACAATTTTTACTGCTTCCTTTTACTCACCTGTTACAACGATCACCAAATCTGCAAGCACCTGTTCTGTTGAAGTAAAGACATCGTTGTTCTTCCTGTTCTTCTGGCATCAAATATGTTAACGGCGGTGTTTCAATATCCTTAAATAAAAATTAAATTGTAAAACGAGTCACATGAGCATGGCTAAATGTTGATTCTAGTGGACATATAATATTGAACGCTAAACGTACCCCCGATAGGAAGTTTAGGAATTGGTCGAATTCCTCCTCCTAGTAAATTGGAAACGATGAAATTGAGTTTATCCATTTCTGAGTGAAAACATCCCGTGTCGAGTATTCAAAGTTAAGGAAAATATAGTATTGAATATTCACTGAGGAATAGAGTTTCAACCAAATTACAAAATAGACATGTCTTGTGTATTCTTTGAATAAGGATACGATTAATTATTCGAGGTTGGGTCAAAATTAAGGAGAGAAGGTGATCCAAGGTCCAAACCTGTTTTCTTCGTCTTTCTTCTTCAATTCGCTCTTCTTCCTCTTTCCTTTCCTTCTCAATTCTTTGTGTCTCCTCCCATTCGGATCGTATTCGGTTCTTTCAGAATTTAGAAATATAAAATAAAGTCAGTCACAGAGTTAGTCACCTTTGACTTAACCCTCAAAAAATGCTTGTACATCTTGGTAATATTGAATGGCAAATGGCATGTGTACCTCTTCCGCCTTCCTTGCTATTTCTTTTTTCTTTAACTCCGCCTGTTTCATTTGAAATGCCAATTGTGACTGATGCTCTCGTTCCAACCAGGCAGCTTCTTCCAGACAATGAACGACGTCGTCATTCTGCAATCGGTCTTCGTTCCATCCAACAACCTTGTCACCTTCTTCAACTTCAATAGTTTTAACTGTGTCAACTCTATTTGTGGAACCTGTCTCCTTTATCGCCTTTGCGGTCCGTATTTTTGAACGACGAAGCTTCTTGACCAGTTTCCTCCATTCTCGATTGTCCTTCCCCATGGCCTGTTCGGTGCAATACAAATAAATAAATCATAAAACAAAGAATAAGAATGTATATATGTATTTTATCCTACATCCAACATCACCGGCACCGGGCACCGGCCCGTGACCGTGACATGCGAGATACAAGCGTGACCTGTCCTGATCCTGACACCTTTGACCTAATTATATGTCCCAAATCCTAACCCTAACCTAACTTCAAACGTTGAGTAGCAATTTTTCAAAGACAGACACAGAGACAGAGGTCACGGGCGGCAAGCCATAAGCAGGTGGATCCAATATTCAATATTACGATGCACGCCATTCGCCATTACTGTCATGTGTCATGTCATGTGCATGATTATGATTAAATACTAATAAAATAATAGGTTATGGCTATAATAGGCTTAAGAGACAGAGTAGAGACTATGGACTACCAAAATGCCGCAGTGTGCGTTGCCGAGCCGACGAGTGACGATGAAGAGGAAGGAAGTCGTCTCCGGAAAATGACGTGTCACGTTACAAATTACACGTCTTCTTCAGTTGTCATCATCGCCATGTCCTGTTGTTGGTTGCCAGTTTTGTCACTTTGTCACTTGCCATTACTCGTAATTCACACAACAGAACACAAACTCGTATTTATGATGGACTATAAAATTGGCGCCTCGTCGGGTTTTTGCTCAAACCACGACCACGACAAAACATAAAACTCAAACCCCGAACATAATTCTGAAATGGATCTGAATTATTGTGCAAATTGCGAATTTTTAATTATCATGTTTTTGTGCGTACATAAGTTAGATGTCGGATCAATATGCATGCTACAAGTTTCCAAACCCTAAAAGCCTGTATTTAAAATGGATTTGTGTGAATTTATTTTCGATTGAGTGAGACGCCCGCCCTTTGAGTTAACGCTCAAATAAAATAAATTCGCATATACACAAGATTAATAAGCTTATTGTCAAGTGTTTTGTCATATGTACGTCACACCCACCACGTGTTCATTAACAATTTATTTAGTTCAGTATACTGATCATTTATTTAACGTATAGCACAGAGTTAGTCGATAGGTTGAATAACGCAAACTAAGAATATGTTTTCAACCTTCAAATTTTCGGCAAAAGGACGCCATCCAAATGCTTCAATGAAGAAAGACCTATGGAAATGTTATCAATAAACTAATAGTATGATTAACAACAATATCAAAATAAGTAAAAATTGTTGAACTCTTAAAATAACAAAAACTTCCAAAATTAAACCTCATATTTCTACAATTGAAAACATAGTATCGAAGTTCCTTTTCCTCCTTCACATTAAATTTTAATGACTCATCAATCTTTTCACCGTACTTCCGCCTGAACTCAATATCCAAGGATTCTACAACTGCCCCTTGAGGATATGTTAACATAGCTATTCCCATACAAGGAACTCCTAAACCTAGAAGCCAGCCTGCGGCTACAATATCAATTTTCCCAAAATACTTGATTGATGCGAAGAGAGTGATAGCAATTAGCGTATTCGTCAAAACAGCTTGGAGAACCATGCAGAGTCGAAGACTGGTATTGAATTCTTGGACCAGGATTTGCAAGCGTCTGTAAATTCGAACAGCATTTCCAAAGTGACGTAGTGTATCCTTTGTGGGAATAATTGCAGATTTTCCTTTTCCAAATTCATCACTAGATCAAATATTAATGCGTAATTAACGTTTTGTTTTGAATTTGGCGCCATCATATTTATGCATTTTAAGAGTATGGCGGAAGCAGGAAGCAGGACTGACCCTCACCACTCGCCAATCGTCATGTACCAAGGTCAAACGCTTACTGTATCACAATCACTAGGCGCCATCTGTACTCTGCAAATGCTATGAAAAATGTTTGACCTTGAATTGTCCAGGTAGCCCGTCAGACCTTGGCCATATGCTCTGTCCAGCCATGGCGCCAAATTTAAAATATTATGGATCCTTAAGATAAACTTATGCGACTCTTGTAAGCTTACCACAATTGTCTCAACCAAAAGAGCGTACTTTCCAGAAACATCAGAGATATTGAAATATAGAAGAGTACATTTGACCACACAATCCATTTAGGAATACCACATTCAATCGGTAACAACCAAAACATTAACCAGCGCCTCGTATTCAACGAAATTGGAAGCAAAGATGATAAACCAATTTGTAAAGATGGGTAGAGCAGGAAAATCCCTGAACCCGTGACCATTTCAAAAACGGGACTCATCATAAACAATACTAGAAGTGGCTTAATCCTGTCTTTAGTCTTCATAATTTGATAGGCACCTGGATGTATCAAAAATCAAGTCCAAATGTCGGTTGCTCAGCAAATTTATGTCATAAATATATAATGGCTTACTTGTGAGCTTGCGATTATGTTGCAAGAACGCAGTGACGAATTCCGCAATTTCCGCTTTTCGAAAATGGGTATTCAGCTGAAAAGCTACAGATAGACTAAGTCCAAATAACACAGGTACACAAAGCAATCCTTCCGTAGCACCAAATCTATTCGAAAATATAACTTGCAAAGACCGAATCAGAGCGTAAGCTCCATGCAAAAATATATAAACTGTTGAAATGTGTTGGTATATTCTTTTTTTTCCCGGATGTAACTAGTTTTAATGTTAGCGTGCTTGAATCAAATTCAAACGGGAGATTATGAAAACGTGAACCACACCAAATGATTGTACTGAAGCATGATATCGTAAAATTCGAGAGCATTGTTCATTTCCGTGCGAAGTGTCTCAGGTGCCTAATGGTTAATGGTAAAGGCTAACCACTCGTCGTAGGTCGTAAAAATCCCACCGAAATGTCAATTTTCAATTTTACTAAATTATTGAAAATGGCTGACTTCAAATGGGCTGGCTCGAGTTGCTTAGTCATTAAATTACGTATGGACACTCTTGCGAAATCAGGAATCATCTTAATGAACGACACAAATATTCTGTTGCCAATTAAATATTTTATAAAATTTCAAAGCAGCTAGCATGAGAATATGTACATAAGCCCACACCAGCTTGCATACAAATGTAAACAGCATTTACGGTAGCGATTCCACGGGTATTTCAATATTTAACGATTTCAAGGTCTCCAGTCTCAAACCTTACGGCAACGTGTGTCCGTCTTAATTGAATTGGCAATCTTAAGCGATATAAGTCAAAATAAACAAAATAGGGTGAATAAAATAAATAGGCAAAACACAATGCAACCTACGAGTATAAAGCCAAAGCGCGTGTATATTTGGGATTCTTTCAAAATATATCAATTATTTAATTAGGGCTTTGCAAAAAAGACATGTATTTGGATTGCCTTTTTTATGGATATGGCATGTTTGTGCACAGAGTAGCTATGGCTTTGATTGAATTATAAATTTTTAACGGTATTAATTTTTTTATAGATGTTTTGAACTTTCCGATTCCTAATTTCTTTCGTTAACAGATAGAGTGCATTTCATAATTTTCAGTACGTTCGTTTGTTTGCATAAAGTATTTGAATTGCGAAAATTAAATTTCCAGCAGTATGGCCAATGAAAGTAGGAAATATACGGCAAGTGCCAAACCGACTCCCTGGGCGAAATATTTTGAGTATTTTGTAAGTCCAATTATTTTTTTCGATATCGATTTTGATTTGTAAGATATTTTATTGCCTTCTGAAACCATTGCACATCCAATATTCGAGTTAATTAAAGAAGCCTCTATAAAAATAGACATAATTTTGATAACCAATCAGCAGCAGAAAATAGTAGGATCACAATTGCACGGTGAAGGGTCCATCTTCAATTTGTCACATTTGGCTTTCAAAATCCCAGCAAAATCCGTATGTTTAATTCCGAACATCCATGCGGGTCGTGTGGGATAAATGACTTTGTTGAGCATATAGGCGGCTGCACCAGGTCCATAATTTGTCTTAAAATATCCATGTTTGGGTCGAAGGGTATAGACCGGAGCCTTGCTTTTGACCAATTCCACTTTTCCAATGTCATAAACGGGCCCAGGTGACCTTGAGAAGATTTTGAATTTACGGTCTCCTTTCCTTAAAATCAAAGAAAAATTGAAAACGTGAATTTTTAATAAATTTTTAAATAAATAACCACATTTGTTTGATTGAAATCACTCAGACTTTTAAATTTTGGCACTTGTTCGGTCAAGGTTAATTTGCATTTGTATTTGTACAATTATCGTTGCAGCCTGGTATACCATTGCTTCTAACGAAAATACCCTGAATTTCGGCTTGACGCCCGACACCTGTGCAAACAAGACGCGGCGTTTGATAAGCGCCAAAGTCTCTGACTAGGACGCAGATCATTGACAAAATAAACACGGAGTGTCGCCTGACTGCCGCCAAAACGTACTTAAATGAATGGCAAATATTTTTTTGCATTCTCGGAAATAGAATATTAAGTACACTAACATTATTTATTAGGGTTAGGCGTCCAGATGCGTACACGAGGTGTCTGCAAAGTTGTATATCCGAATACCAAGGTAAACTTAAGGCAAGCTAAGGTATGCAATTCAATATTCTCCGGAGGAGCCAAGCCAGTGTTCAACATTTAACATTCTAATTTTTTGTGCGTGTATTTACGAAAATACCAATTGTTAGTGTAGGACTTTTTATTCTGGACCTGGCGCCTGCACTTAATAAGAGTGACAAAGAGTCTATTTCATCTCTGTTCTTTGTATCGGGAGTTGGGATTCATATATTTTTCCATAAGCTTTCTTCATCTTGAGATTTCCAGACGGAGACGGAACCTGGAGTGTCTTATTGTTAATTATTCCTTGTTAATTTTTTTGCTTGGCTACCTGCAGTTCAAACCATTCGAAATTTGGGATTCGGAAAAGAATAGGTACCTATACAAAAAAACATGACGGTGCGCCGCCGGGAAGGTGTGTACCTACTTACAACAATAGTGAACATTCCTCGTTCTTCAAAATTTTACAAAAAATCAAAATCACACGTTTGCATGTAATCGCAATGTCACTGGCAATTGCATAATCTTCGGATTTTGGATCTGTATGTAAAATGCCCGGATAGCAAAATCATGAAATCCGCTCAGGAAAATCAAAGAAGGCCACACGAAAATATATAAATACAAAATAACATTAATCTGGCGAAAAAACAAACGAAATTAAACAATTTACATTAAATTTAATTGTAATTGGTATTGTTTTCAACCGAACACTCACGCACATGTATATCTATTTATAAAAATCATCGGAGCTATATGAGATTTAGCTGTTGATAAGGTTTAATTTATATAATTAGAAATTAGCATATACAATACAAAAATCATGTATCACAAATGACAAAGCTTTTTTTGCTATATGTTTGCATCCATATGCGGGTTGTTGTTAAATTAAATTATATCGCTGCAACGAGATTGCAATTCCATTTGCATGTGCAATATTTAAGCAAAAATTCCGCCTGGTCAACTGGTCTGCACTTTGAGATACCGTATATTCACGCCGGCTATATGTGCATATATGTACATACATACATACATAGCACAGCAAGGCATGAGGGCATGTAGCATGTAAAAACTCAGCTGCAAAAAAGCACGTCAAAAGCACACGTTGCATTCCTAGCTACACAGCTAACAATGCGAATCTTACGAGAAACGGAAGCTTATTACGGAACACCCGTAATTCCAGTATTTTAATTTAAATCAAGTTAATTTGAAGGAATAACGGGGCCTTCTATGCTAATTCTGTACCAGAACACTGACATTCATTGTTTTATGTCGTTGGAGATGAGTTTAGCGACATACTAATTGATTTATTTGGATAATCTGAGTCAGACAGTGACCGCATTATCGGCTGGAACGTAGAACACGAGAAAGGGAGACGAGTGAACTTTACAGACGGACGGACGACGGAAAACGCAGTATGACGACGTACTAGCGACCCGTTCTACGGAACGATTAACAATTTTTGGAGGCCGTAAAAGGCCAAAAAGCTACTCAAAAAATATTGTTGCAAAGGATGAACGTTTATATGTAAATTGCATTTGTATAATTGGCTTTTCTAAATTAATTGCGTTCTGGTATATTTAACCGATTTTTATCCAATATTTTTAAAAAATTTGATTAATTAAATTGGTGAATTTGAATTGACTTACATTGAGCATTCAATCCGAGCAGGTCGAGTAATCACTGCAGGTCCAAGCATGGGCGGCAGAATGTACGCATTTGGTGCAGGGTAATTAGCTTTATTAAAGGCCGGTGGACGAATTCGCATTGTGTATTTGGGTAGCTTGGGTCGCAGAAGGTCAACCTTCCCGGTCAGGTTGACAATAGCCGGTCCAGGTGATTTTACTTTAGGCTCTGCAAAATTAATTCATTGAAACAAAATTATTTCTGCGTTCCATATCTAATTGAATTAAATAATTAAAATAGATTCTCGTCGCAAAAATAGTTCAAGGCTGATGCCTCCATAAATAAAATGCTAATTGCCAAAATATTGACATCTGACCCGAAAACCCAGAAAAGTAGAGCACATTTATTGATTGAATTTATTCTTAGAACTCACTCATATCCAGCCGAGGTCTCATAGTGTACTTCAAACCAAGATAGTCTCCGTTCGCCTTCAATCCATATCTAATGCCATAGGCTGGACCGGGTCCGTACCGCGGTGGATCACGGTAACATTTGAGACCCAGAATAGGAGCTGGCATGATTTTATGTGTTACGGCATGATGTGGTTTTCCTAGAAGCGGCGGAAGTACATAACCCGCCGGACCAGGTCCTCTCACATAAAATTGCATACGGGCTCTCGGATTTCCGGTATTGCCGCGGGCTGGTGGACGGGATCCGCCATTGCCTGCACAAATTCCATGATGCAGAAGTTATGGGCGGCAAAATTCAAATTGAATTTATTCAAATAATGCTAGTTTTTTACCTTTTGTATTATTGGATCTCGGATTGGCAGATTGAGACCGAGCTGACCGAAGGTTCGCTGATTGAGTTCGGGTATTGGCTGATTGAGATCGCTGATTATTTGTTTGAGTTCGAGGATTGGCTGATTGAGATCGCTGATTATTTGTTTGAGTTCGAGGAGGGTTGGCTGATTGAGATCGGGTGTTTACGTTTACCGGAGGTCGTTGACTTGTTCTGCTCGCCGCGGGGCCTGGTGCACTTCTATTGGTTGAATTTGGCACTGCGGATCTTGACCTGGGTTGTCTCTGAGACATGCTTCCTTAACACTAAACTAGGTTATTCTGTAATTCACGCGTTAATTTGGAATTTCACCCGATTTATTTAAAAACTAAATGACTATTTTATGAAATTGCTTACTGGAATTAAATACTACGTGAATTACGAACTAAAAATACACCTTCAAAAACTTAGAAATTAAAAGCAGGAATGAGCTACTTCGAAAATTTCATGAATTTCATGGCCTTTGGTCAAACAAAATCTGTGTCAACTTTGTTTATTTAATTTTATCGTTCGTTCGGTTTCTGTTTGATCCCATGGCAACTGCATTGACGGAATATTTTTTGTGAATGAAGAGGCTTGCAGCAATTTACGTATTACGTAAGGGACTTAAACAGTTCATTTCATAATTCAATTCATTTGAAATTACTAATTACATTTCAAAAATTCAGTTTCTTTCATGCTGCGCGTTACAAGTTACAATATAAAATATGCAGATGCAATATAAGGCTATAATTTTTAAACAAACACCCACCCAGCTATTTTATTGCAATATTTACAGGTGCACGTTCGACTAATAAATGTATGCATACGTTTAAGACAAAGATCAAGACACGGAGAGAGGAATAATAAACAGTATAAACTGGTAAAAGAGACCTGGCTACGAAGCAGAAGCAATGTGGCAAAAAGCAAAAACTATTAAGCATATATAGGCATAAGTTTATGAGTATGAAGCTATGATGATGATGATGTTGCTATGGCATATTAACGTGTTGCCAAGCAGTAGGACGCAGTCACTATGCAGTAGTAAGCAGTTGCTATGCA
>JAQFYU010001877.1:0-13393 GCA_034694905.1 Ceratophysella granulata
TTTTTATATTTTAAATTGTATTGTAATTGTGAAATTTGGTAACGAGAATAACGGAATTATATTGTTTCATAAATTGTTTATATTTAATTAGTTTAGTTGAACTTCCAAACCCCTGGAGCTAAGAGAGTTCCTGCACGTTGTCCCCAATTGTCGCCCGCCCAATTGTCGCTCCGCCCAATTGTCGCCCGCCCAATTGTCCCCGCCCAATTGTCGCCATACGAGCTATTCATCGTACTTATTTAGCAAGTTTCCCATTCCCAATCAGATTCTTGTTTCGTGAATATTCTATTTAGTCTTTGTTTAACTCTAAAGTGGGAAGAGATCCAGGTTGTAGGCCATCCTCCTCTTAAAAAGCAGGAAAATAGATGGCATCAATCAACAATCGGTGAATTAGTTCGTAATCGAAAACTTCTAAAATGTTAGACCAAATCGATTTTCTAGCTACTTGTCCCAAACGAAGTTTGTTTGTACCAGATCACGCCACCTGTTTAATATACTCCACGATTTCATTAGATCAAAAAGTAAATAGCTAATTCGGAAATAATTGGCCCCTGGTCCAATCACGCATAATTTTTTTCCCTGGGTTTAGTTATCTTTACAAGACCAATTGTATCGTGTATTAGCAAGTGCAACACACAACGTGACACAGAAAGAAAACGCCCATCATCAGTTTTTGGATTTTCGGGCAAGAAGTGAACGGGTCCAATTACCGAATAAAATCCAGGGGCTTATTTTAGAATCAACTATGATAATTATCAAGCTACTCATGCCACATCTAGCCGACCCATAAAACTATCATCGTCGGATGTTGAATCCCTATCCCGAGTCCAGCGAGTCTGATCGATCTGACGCTCTTGGCCCTGCCCTGGTTTAGTAGACTACTTTCGTTTAATTTATTACTACTTAACTTTATTATGAATCTTCTACCTATCCGCGAATTCATCATTTTGCCTGTTCGACCCGGCCCATAATAAATTTATCATCGAAACACCTGGGACATACTATTTGCATTGAAGAAGCTGCATTTTTAGATTTGCATGTTCAAGTCAACCCCAATTTATTTTCTAGTCAATTAATTAAAAGGCGTGTGATTTCCAGCTAAATTAATTCGGGCTAATCTCGATCCAAAATTGATCCAAAATCTCAAAATTGACTCTGAAGTGTCAATTGTCAATTCGCGACTTCACTTGCCAAGTACTATGGTTCACATTCTGGAAGCATTAACATTGTAGTTAAGAAATTGTTCAATATCTCCTGCTGATTCACCATGAAAGATGAATTAGGAAATGTGGTCCATTTTAAACATGATCATATTCTGTCGTTTCCTTCACAATTTATTGACTACTTACTTACATTGACATCCTTTTCCGTCCCACGCTTCGAATTAGTACAAATGCCTTCCAAGTGCTTTGCGGTGCAGGGTTGTGGTTTAAAAATTCTCTCTAGCGATATCTTCACTTTAGGTTGTTTTGACTGCCTTTAGCTGATGACAACACGGATTATGTACTTCCAAATTGTATCGCAATTTGCAATTTCTCTGATTCAAAATTGCAGGCAAAAGTTCCGGATTTTTCTCAGGCTAAAGCTAAACCATCAACCAATTGACCTAATAACTGTTGCATTGCGTTGAGAAGCATAAAACATTTGTATCAGACAACTTCAATCCACCCTTCTGCATTGTCACAGGAAACGAATTTGTACGAATGAGGAGGTTTGAATTTCAGGTACTTCCTTGATTCCTTGATGACTTAGCACTTAGCCCCTTCAGTATTAGATAGTTTCCATTGTATGAACCGATTTGTGTAATTCTCTATTTCGCTTACACTTTACTTACACTAAATTGCAAATCTAGCAAACTTGATCACCAAGTTTTGGTTCAAACCGTCGAAAAGGTGGCCCTATCCGAAGTAAACAAATGAATTCTCTATACAAAACAGAAAGCCACGAACTAAAATGAATCTTCCAGGTTGGAGCCTCGAATTCGAATTGCATGCGAAATGCAAGCATTAGCTTGCACCATAGTTTGACACCTGCAGATTTGTAAAATGTGTCATTGAAATTGCACAATGTTTCAATTTAACTTCAAATTAACAAATTAATACTCGTGTAGTAATACTTAACTCTTGATTCACCGCAGACGACTAGCGGCTTTTCTTGGAGCTAACAGAAGTTCATACGGTTGGTTTAAAGCATTTATTTTGTACAGTATATTTCAGAAAGAATTTAGGATCGTTAATCATCGGTTCATCGTACTTATATAAAATGTACATTAATATTCTTTATGATTGTTTGTGTAGGTCATTTCATTTCGGTTAGATTAGAGTGAACTCAGAATTTTTTGAAAGCTTCTTGTCGCCTATCACCGTCAGGAAGTTCATGTCAATATTGTGGCGGCAGCCGTTCGCTCGGCTGTTTCCAAACGCAGCAGTATCACATCTCCAAATCCACGTCCACACACAATGCATTTGACAATTTCAATACTCGTTCACGTTCAATAGTAAAGAAAATTAAATATGTAATTATGTGAGGTGCAGAGCTTTCAATCAACCCCTGGAAGGTGTATAAGTGAAAACTCGGGAATTATAGTTTACTCCGCACTCCGCATCAATGTTCGGTTTCTACCTTCTACCATACCAGATGTATCGTCGCCTTCCTGGGCTACTAAGCATCAACGCTAAAGTAACCTCAGATTTAATGAAGCCATGCATGCGCTATTAATCAAGCAAAAAAAATTATGAACATAACCGATGGTATAAACTCATTATTGTACTACTAGCATTAATTACATTAAAATCCGGCTTCGAAACTTTGATTCGGCTGATTATTTAATTGACTTCTAGTTTCCATTTTCAGTAAAATCTAAGTAAAAGAGCCTGCTCTCTGTTCGACAGGTTTGATTTGTACATCCAGTAATCAATGAAGATTATGAAATTCATTTTGGTAGGAATAGGAACAGAGCGTTAGAAAAAACTCGGCGAATGTTCTTGTGTAGCGTTCAAGCTAATGCATCCTACGGCGGCATAGCCTTGGATTGGACGCCTAAAAGTCATGAAGTTGAATGGCCCTGTCCTGAACATTACAAAAATATTTCGTAACGCATCGCCCGAACTCAGAACCTGAAGTTTGGGAGTCCTGATTGCATAATGGCATTGACGGCGTTTCTACTCATATGATTTTCGTGTTAGATGTTTTATCTTTAAAATTTCGTTAAAATCATAAGTATTAAAAATCACAACATGAACAACGGAACAGTAGTTCAAAAACTTCACCTTTCACCGTACTTTCACCCAAACTATTTTTGTGTAAATCCGATCAGCAGCGTCAGAAGCTCATGATAACTAACTACAATAGATAGTTGAACCGTTGCGCTATCATCATGCAGCTGGATGGAACTGAATTTGTGCTCCATTTTTGCCACGTAATTTTTATTTTGTATTTCTACTTTATTCCATTCTCCAGATCATTGAACAAGCTCGTCAGCGAGCTCTTGGCTTAGCTCCAACTGAACCTCAACTACCCGGAAATTCATCCACACCAAATTCCAGCATTGGCTCTACAAATGCTGACATGAACTCCCATTCGAGTCCACTTGCTCTGAATAACTCTGGCACAAATAATTCACTCGACCTTCAGGCCAGTCGCGGCCACGATCTTAATCACAGCAATGTCAGTGTCCCAGTCAACAATGAGATGCAGAACATGAGCATGGGCATGTCAGGTTTCCAGGCCGGTATGGGGATGAACTTGCCTGGTGGTTTCCAATCCATGAAACTTCAATCTGGAATGAATCCTCAACAAATGAGCGGACTACTTCCAGGAAATAATCCAATGAACAACCTGTTTTCGGCCGGAGCAATGCAACAGACGAACCCGTTCATGATGACTAACATGAACCAGAATCCGATGCAGATGGGTGGAATGGGATTTCCAGGAATGATGAACCATCTCATGAATTCCAACGTGCCTCAAGGCATGCAAATACCTGGAATGCTTAATCAAATCATGAACCCCAATATCACTGCATCTGGTCCAACCAATAATGGACCGAACAACGGAAACACTCTCCCAGGACCCTTCAATAATGTAAATGCAGGTTCCCGAGTTAATAATATGCCTGGACAAAACTTCGGACTTCAGCATCAACCCCCGACAGGCTTTGCTGGTCAGGGAGGTCAAGGTCAACCAACTCATAATCATACGAATCTGAATCCTGCATTCGATAATGGACATGGTCCACAGCTTCAAGGAGGTCCAGGTCGACCTGGTTTTAACTCTATGCAGTCCAACATCATGTCACCCCATGTTTCTGCTCAGCATAACCAGAATAACCCTGCTCAGTTGCTTCAGAGTCAACAACCACCCAGAAATAGAATGAATGTGAACTCCAATGAAGTCCCGAAAAGTGGGTTCCAGGGTGGCATGGGAAGTAGAGCAGGAACTGGTCCACCGCCAGGTTCCAACACGGAATTTGGACAGCAAGGACGAGGTAGTATTGGTGACCGTGGAAGCGATCGTGGAAGAGACCGTGAAATTAATAGGGACAAGGAGCCCTTGCTATTGGATCGAAGTAGGCCAGATAAAAGTATCAAGAGACGTTCTCCAGATCGACGCGATAGTGCTAGAGCAGAAAGGTACTTATTTGAATTCATTTTTCAAGATCCATACTTATTAGTTTGATCAGTTTGATATACATCGTCAATTTAATGCTAAATTCACGTGGCAATAATTTTGTATGGTGATCAGTTTGGATATAACATGACTAATGCATAAACGTATTTACCCCGTGTGTTAAACAAAATGGTGAATATGAATTTTAAGGTGTTTTACAGTAGTGTTCCTTCCTGAAAATATCCCACATGTATTGATAAAAGTTCAAACTTAAGATTTCGCCAAAAATGTTTTGAAAAAAAAAAGTTGTACCTTTGAAAAATGTTTTCGCCAAAAAAAAAATTCCGTATTTTTCTTTTCGCCAATAAATTTCGCCACTCATACCACCTTTTTCGCCAAAAAATAATTCGCCACCGTTACATGGAATCCCCACAAGCTATCAAAAATGCGAAAATATCGTACTAAGTGCATTTTTTGAGAAATACTAGATCTGAAAACCCAGCTATACTACATGATCGATTTAGCTGCTGATAAGTCAAATGCTGATACCGCCTGTTTTGAGGTTCATTTTGGGTTGTGATAAGTTCTAAAATCAAGGATTTTCAGAAAATACTGGAATTGAAATTCACGGTTTGAGGTTAAAAATATACAAAACGTCGGATCCATCTGAGTTGCGTCCCTTCAAGAACCGATGAAGTTTAAACTTAAACCGGATCCTAAATAATTAGACTCTACATGAAACAAGCAGCATACTTAAAAATGAGACCTATTCACTTGTGTTGTGAGGATGCATTGCTGCACTGCAGTAGGAACATATTATTTTTGTTGAATTATGGACAGGACACCAACACCAAGGTCTTTCAAGTCGAATATTGAATATTGAATCTCAGGTGAATTTGCAGTTAATTGTTGATATTAATAATTACTAATTTTAATTGACAGACGTAAGCGAAGCCGAAGTCGTAGTCGAGATCGTGAGAATCTTAACAGCCGTCGTATTAGTCGTGACAGTCGTCGTCCTCGTTCCACGAAGAGTCGTTCTCGCAGCCGAAGTCGAACCCGTGCAGATCGTTCAGAACGTGGCAGTGGCAGTCGTCCGAGCTCCGCTCGAGATGGTAAACCTTCCGTTCCTGCAAAAATAGATTCGGATAGTAGAAACTCATCCGGGACCACAGAACCCGACTTGATCATTGTCGAGCATGTTGTGGCACAAGAATTTCCTTGTATCAAAATAACAGGTGTTCCAAAAGAAGCCTCATACAGAGAAGTAAGCAAAATCAGAATCTCAGCACATTGTCAATTGTCGATGCCATTTCCGAACCCAAAGCTTACAAATTGGAATTCGAATTATAATTACAGATCAAGGAATTCATTCGAGCTGATGTACGTGGCGGTGGTGAAGGCCTACTCCGGAATGTGGATGATGGAATAGTATTGATCCGGTTAGACAAGTCTCTTGATTTCGACAGAGTTCTAAGAAATACTGGAAAGAAGATTTGCGGGGCTATCGTTCGAGTGGAAGGAATCCCTGTGGACAAATGGGAAGCCGAGTCTAAGAATTTGAAACGTGATCGAGAACGTGAACGAGAATCACAACGCACTGAACGTGACCGGGAACGAGATCGGGAACGAGAGCGTCCTTCACGCCCTGAACCAACCGAAAGAGATTCCCGAGAACGGAATCGAGATGGAACTGATCTTCGTGAGAGAGATGGAAACGATTTACGAGGCCGAGATCGAGACAGACGTAAGGAAAAATAAAATGCATGTTTATAAACATGATAGTCGAGGTTTGATCATTTGTGCGAGTAACACCTAGCTAATTTGTCTTTAACAGTTGATGCAAAAGAATGCTGTCTCCGGATTCAAGGACTTCCACCAGCATATTCTGGGAAGGACGTGGCAATGACAACATTGCAAGGCGTAAGGAAGTACACCTACTCGGATATTCATGTCCATGTTGAACCGGTTGACATGAGTGGACGAAGTTTTGCAACAGCTTTCGTGAAGTTTTCGTCGGTAGCCGAAGCAGAGAAAACTATTGCCATGTTCAAGATCCAGGGGAATCATCTCAGGGCCGAAGTGGTCGATGTGGAGGAACTCTATAGAATTCGTGATGCTGCAAACAAATCTCGACTCGGAAGAAACCCGGAATCAAAATCTCTGTTTGATATGGATTCGGGCATGGTAAGTTTTTATTCACGAATTTTGCACAACAATCTACTCATCGCAGTTCTATTCAACATTTTCCCCGTCTCGTTTCAGGATGCAGAAAGCACAATGATTGTCCTGAAAGGAGTTCCACCGAACATGTCCGAACGTGACGTATTTGACTTCTTCTCGGACATCGGTTTGAGTCCTGTAAATGTTCGTATGCAGACTGACCCTCATGGGAATAAAACTGGACAAGTCCTCTGCGAATTTAAAGACCCGAATCAGGCTCGTCGAGCAACTACAAAAGATGGTATGGTTTTCGGACGGAATATCATCTCAGTTAACCTCGTACCACGAAATGCCGGTCCTCCTGGGGATATGCGAGGTCCAAATATGCGAGGAGGTATTCGACCTGGAATTCTTGGAAATCCACCTGGACCAGGATTTGTACCCAATCCTCGGTTTCATAACCCAGCGGCTCAAAGTGCTAACCCCTTTGTACAAGAGCTGATTGCACAAACACATCATATGAATGGACCTGGTGGACCACACGGAGGAGCTCGAGGAAGAGGTGGACCACGCATGAGGGGAGGTCGTGGTGGACCTGCTGGAATTCGACCTAGTCGTTTCACTCCTGCCGACTCTACAACTGATATTGGTGGTGACGGACACGGTGGACCTGACCTAACATACTTCGATCGACCGGGTAAGTCCAGGCCCCAAATATCTCCAAAACCTCTGGCACCAACTGGCTGTCAACAACAATGATTATGTTCCTTAGACTGCATCGTGGCTGTCACCAACATTCCCTTCTCGGCAACCATGGATGATATTCTGGAATTTCTGGTCCGAACTCTGGAGAAACCTGTCCAGCGGGACCGAATTATTCGACGCTACAATGAATTCAAGAAGCCGACTGGAGATGCTCGAATTTCCTTCTCAACTCCTTTTGAAGCACAAGAGGCTTACGAAGTGCTCAAGGGGAGTGTGATGTGGAATCGTCCTCTTCAAGTCTCCATTCTCACTGAGGCGTTTTAGAATAATCACACAAAGTAACAAAATATTATGTAGGAGTTAGGAGTATCTTCAGAAATTGCGTATAGCATTTCTGTGTAGTCACATGATTAATATTACTGGGTTAAGTGGAAGGATTGTGCATGGCTATGAACGGATTGCCTGCAAATTACAAACTGTTACTATATTAATTAATTGTAAATATATGCCCTTCATATGCAAATACTAAACTAAATATAGACCATAATATCAATAAAGTATAGATTAAAGCGAAACAAGTTAAGACCTATTTATATTTATCCTACCTACCCTATGTAGGTACACTACTACTGTTATCGTATTGTCAAGGTTGTTTTATATGGATCCATTATTTAGTATCGTAGTGTGTACCGTACAAAGTTTTAAAAAGAAATTAATAAAATATAAAAATTCCGTTGTTTCGTAATTCTTTGTCATATCAAATGAATAGCCAGCAGCAGCGTCTGATACAGAATATTATTGGATAAGTACTCTTGAGAGATTTTATTTGCAATGGACAGCAAATAATAAAGTTTATAAATAACTAAACAAGTTCTTTCTAGCTATTTCTACAAAAAAATCTTTATATTGTATATACATGGGTAGTAGAACGAGAAATAATTACATACATTCTAAATATTCCAAAAAAATATTGAACCCCAAGATGAAACATAACACCCGCTAAGAAGCTATTCAATAAAATTCTGCCTTAAAACTGAAAGAATACCGCCTCGTATCAGACGCAATATAAGTGATTTGGTTTGTTTTCCCTTCCTTGGTTTCGTTAGTAAACAATTATCTGATTGAATTCAGGACGGAATTTTTGGTATAAGCAGACAGAAACTCATTGATATCAAACTATGAGGATCCGAAATCAGCCGGGAAATCAAATATATCTTGCATCTTCTCTTGTGACGCTCCATTCACCTTGTAATTTATCTTTAGTCTCAGCTTCAGTATTGCCTGAAATAGACACATTCGAATTAGCTACTCAGGTCGAAGGTGTGTTCTCGGATTTCGAGTGACATGACATACAACATACCTTGGAGGGATTTCCTATTGTAATTCTCTGAGTAATGATTGATGTTCCTTGGCCTAAAGTAGTTCCTGAAGGCGGGTCTAACGTCAACTGGAATGACTGTAAATAGTGTAAATTCGAAATTCAATAGTAAAAGAGATTTTATATTTAGAGATTGAGTGGGTTAATATTAGTCTAACCTTGGGAACAGCTGCATGAAACACGAAGTCTGTGACATGACTATGTGGAGTTTGACTTCCAGCACGAACTTGCATTACAATCGTCGTTGGACTCGAGTAGGCAAGGAATGGAACGAATGTAATCCACACATTCTCGTCACTATAAGCCACCATTGCCTTTCCATATTCTGCAAAAAGGAAAGCAATTTTATAAATAAAATAATCACAAGCAAATTGGTATATATTGAAAGTTTATCTATCTGACTTTTACCGGACATGATTCCATCTTGCTCCGCTCGAGTCCAGAGAGTTGATAGCTGCTCTGACTTTGACATTGTGAAGAATGTGCTTGGAAAAAACTGGCCGGGTATGAGTTCAAACTGTGAACTTGAATGAACATTGCCATTGAAGGTAGCTGTCGATGTTCCTGAAAGGCCTGGAATCCCTGCAGCGGAGAAGGATGATAAATCAAAGGAGTGAAGTCCAGTAGGAGCAGACATGGAAGCAAGTGAAGGGACTGGACTTCCTAGTGGCACGTCTGGACCTCCGCCACCGAACAAGTCTTCAAGTTCATTTCGATATACGCCAGTGGTTCCTCCGGTAGCTGTGCTACTGGTTGGCAATATCTGGGTAGCTCCAAATGGAACTTGAGGCAAAGCTGAGGTCGATGGAATGGTAAAATCACTATCTCCTGAATCAAATCCGCCAATTAGATCTCGGAATGCGTTCTGTAATTCAGAAGAAGAAGAGAATGAATTAACAAGCAATTTTTGATATTTCGGACTTCTCCGAACTTAGCCTGATTTCCAAACGTACATAATCACTGTCCTGTTCTTCAGCTTTGACGACATTCTCCTTGACTGGACTACCACCCAGCAAGTCCTGCTCTTCCTCAGGTGTCGATCCAGCAGTTCCTCGTTTCCTTTCTTTATCCAGTGGAATGGGCGGCATTTTCTCCAGAACAGGTGCTCGGAGATGATCATATGATTTACAAAGAGCACCAAATTCAACAGCTCGCTGTTGCAAATCCACATCCAGATGGGAACCGAACACAGTGACAATTGACCTGAACACAAATCGTTGAATTATTATTCGTTTAACGGGAATAGACCGAAAAAATCTCATGATTCGGTTCGTAAGATTCACCACCATTTCACTAGTTTACCTGATTCGTTCCGTTAGTTCAGGCACTCTAGCTGATAACTTCTGAAGAGCTAAAATTGAGTACTGTCTCGTAATGATACTAACATGAGGAGACCATAACATTTGTTGGAAGCATTCCAGAACTTCATCTCCAGTTACTTCTGTATTTCCACTGGTCAGCAACATATCTCCGTACTCACCCACACACCAGCAGCATACCTAAATATGAATGAAGGTATGAAACTTAGAATTGATAAAGTCTAAAATAGCTGATCCAGCTCAGTTCATAATCACAGATGTTTGATTTGAAGTATGATGTATGCCCACTAAACTTTTAAGTTCCACATACCTGTACCAGAGGCTGATAATCCTCGAGACTCTTCAAACCTTTGACTGATTCCCAAAGACATGATACTGCATCTGCTTGAATGGACTCACAATCCGAAATTACCTGAAGCGTTGAAGAAACCAAATCGTCTCGAACGGAATTCCCAGTCTATAGCAATAGAACGTATTCATTGTAGCTCAAGTCTATATCGTTATATAAACATAAAATCTGCGAGTTCACTCACGGCTTGCAAAATATCCAACAAAGTATGAAAATGCCAAGATGGAGTTGGAGCGTAGCGCTCAGCAATTGAAACTAAATTAGAGGCACAAATTGACTTCACTTCGGGTTCCGATCTTCCCAAGAAACCAAGAAGCTCTCGCGTCATGATTTCCAAGTTGGACTCAGTTACTAATTGGAAACAAAGCTCCATTGCTCGACGCCGAATACTGACATCAGGATCCTGAAAAGCAGATCAAGAATATTAGTCACAGGCCTTGTAAATCGTATGCAATCGTGTTTCTTCTACCTTGAGACAGTCCAGGACGGTTGAACGATGTCTCTGTACTGCATTCTGGTCCATTGTAACAGTCTTTTGTAGAGTTGTTAGTGCTACGTATCGAATATTCTTATCAGAATTGAGCAGGAATCTACCAAGAATGTTCACTGCTAATACTCGCAGTCCCGATTCGGACTGAACGTCCATAATCGCATGAACCGTCTCGTAGAGGATAGCGTTTCCCACATTTTTACTGGTTTCGGTATTTGTTGCAACCTAAATAAATATCCAATATTAGTTATAGAGGACATTCAACTCAGTATCAGCTGTAGCAAATCACACTTACTTGTGCTAGAAGATCATTCATTGCTTCTGCAGCTTCCGTGTCTCCACGTCCCAAAACGCGTAAAAGTCGTAGAAGCTTCACCTGAAGAAATGGATCACTCACACCCGATACGTCGTGTTCCGGTGAATAGCCGGATAGGATCAGCGTCTTCATTGTACGAACCAAAGTGGGGATCATCTGTAATGATATGGGATATGAATACTTAGCCAAGACACCATGTATCGTCAAACATCAAATCACAACAAATAGCCACAATTCAGCTATAAAACAAAACCAAGAGCCGCTAAAACCAAATATATAAAGCTGTGATTGACATCAATCCAAAAAGAAAACCAAAAATAACTCAGCTAAGAAGCCAGCCAGTTTTCACTTCGCCAACACAAAGAGCCTGTGCATTTTATGTATTTGCTATTGCAAAACAGAAAACCTTACCTCCCAGCCCTCGGAGTCCTTGCATTTGAAATTCACGGGCAATAGAGAATTCATTGTTTCAAAAAGAATCAAGAAAAAATCAAGGACTTGTAAGTTCGGATTCAGTAAAATTGAATGAAATACGCAAAATACGAATAGTATGCAGTTCTTAATCAGCTGGTTTGCTCAAATGCGCTAATAACGACTGACAAATTACGACACAGTACGGTACATGTGCAACCTTGAGCTAACTAAGGTTTGCAAATCATCAGTCCTTTGATATGCTACTGTACTGAACAATCATGAGCTCTAAATGCAAAATGAAACTCAATCCTAATAATACTATACATACTGTAAATTGTGGAACAAGAATTTACCAACCTTTCTAAAATAGTTGTACGTGTCTGGAGATTTCTCGCACATTTCTGTGACGAGGGTAACAGAGGTGACAAGTACTGCATGGTTTTTCTCCGCTATAAGTGTTCTGCAAGCTGAAATTAAAAAAGAAAACAGTACTATCAATTACTCCGACTTTTAGTATTCATAGCACAAAGTTGTTGTTGTATAATGTATAAGAGTATTACACATAAATACCTGGTAAGAAGACCTCCATTAACTCTGGTGCCTTTCTCACAATCCTAAAGGCACAAAGTGCCGCTTTCTTCCGTAAATATGCATTTGAAGATTTCAGCAGTTTTTCAACTTCCGGGGCAAGATCCCTTGACATTTCTACAGAAGCTATTGTTCCCAGTGTGCAGAGTGCTAAACCCACAACAAATTGAGCCGAGGCGTTCAAGTCACTGAAAAAATTTAGATCGACATTAGTATTTCAGATTTGAGTGCAACACGGGAATATGCAAATCACAAGTGCTTACTTCTTCAATACGTTCGTAATGAGAAGATGCGTATCCTGTCGCTCGTCCAGCAACAGCATGGCACCCAGATATCCAATTCTTTTATCTGTGAATCGAGGCGAGGCAATCAACTTGAGACACTCTAGTTGACCAAAATGTGCCGGATAGCCCAACATATGAATGTAGAGTAATTTAGCCACAGATCGACATCTCCACACAGAATCTTCGTCTCGAAATGTGTGCCGAATATTGGCACATTCCTTATTCACAACCTCTCGTTCTTCTGCAGCTGTACGGGCGGCACGGATCATCCGTATTAAATCCCGGAGTCGAAGCGGTGCAGGCATTTTAACTGAATTCCAGAAAGAACGAATAAAATCAGGTGCTATAGTTCGTGTTTCCTTTTCAAAATCCATCTTATAGAATCCTGAAGCACAATCACAAACTGGCCTAACCACAGAGTTTTGAAATCTTCTTTGCTACAACCAGCCTGGACAATATATGCCGCTTCAAAACTCTGTGGGCCTGACCGTGCCGTGCCTCTAAAAAAGTACTTTAAACTTGCCTACACCTACACATAATAGTAGTCATTTACGTGTAGCGTCATGTGTAAAGCATCCTCTTCCACCGAACTATTGTAAACCCAATCTTATCACTGCTCAACCCGGAAAAAGTAATCTGGAAGCGTATCATTAAATTCACGGCTAATCGTCTAGCTTCACGCTGATAAGACCACTACACTGGCATAAGGCTGGCTTCGGATCGGATAATTTCGGATGATCCGTCGGATCGGATTTCGGATTTCGGATCGGATCGGATCG
>JAQFYU010001878.1:0-13388 GCA_034694905.1 Ceratophysella granulata
TACTCGTACAACTCTCATCGACGTTTTCCGTGGATTTTGGATATTTTTAACCATCCTGGCTATCATTTCTACAAGGTGGTAGAACTTGTGATCCGTGCTGAGGATGGACTTTGCCGGGATGTAGTGAAACATTTGAGCCAGGTAAATATTGGAACATTTTAGTTTAATCAATTCGGAAATTCTTACGAATCATAAGAGTTACTAATGTTTGAATTTCCTCAGGTTGAGGAGAAAGTTTTGGAAGAACTTGTTTGGAAAGCCGACAGTCCGCTTTGGGATGCACTAATCCAAAGAAACGAAGCAATTCCATCCGGAGAAGAAGTCTTCCTTCCGTCACAAATTGAGAAGAACGGAGACTCAGCAAATGGAGAGTCAAGTCAGCCCAAGCGCTATGCCGTTATCAAGAGTAAGAAACACTAAAGTCACTTCAAATGCGAAGACTTCCAATTAATAGATAGTTCCTTGGTGATCTAAACGTATCTAAATTCAATGATTCCTTGTTACTGCAGCCCCATCAGGAGAGAAATGTGTTCCGGTAGCTGTTGGTGGCAATAATCAGTCAACTCTCATTATTCAAGACAAGAACAGCTCTCAAATTCTTGGAGTTGTCCTTCCTTCCAAACATGGAGACAAACCAAAGAAGGGTCATTCCACGGCTCTCTTCTTCCGGAAATTCTACCATTTGAGCTACGTTCGGCTTCAGGATCTGTGCAAGAATTTGGGTGTTGAGGATGAGCTGTTGAAGAAAATTTGGACTTGCTTCCAGCAATCTATTGTGAATCACTTGGAAGATCTCATGAAATCCCGTCACTTGGATCAAATTATTATGTGCTGCGTCTATGTGGTTGCCAAGGTATGAATTATAATGAATTCCAACGTCATCCATCTGTTCTTCACTACTAAAATTATGAATTCCAATTAAGTTTCCTCTCTCCTGTATTCTCCTAGATCACTTTGCAAGTTAGCGGGAACGAAAAGACGTTCACGGATATCATGAAGTGTTACCGAATGCAGCCTCAATCAGCTTCTCACGTCTACCGCAGTGTCATGCTCACCAAGCCAGACGAACGTGGAGATCTCATCAAGTTCTACAATACGATCTTCATTGGGCGGATTCAGAAATATGCCCTTCGGTTCTCCAACCGATCTGTAAGTGACATCTGCTACTCTGCGAAATATTAGGCCGAGAATCGAAATAAAACTGTAACTGTATTCAACTAATCCACTAATTTTTGTAGGAGGACTCAAGCGTCCCATTGTCACCGGTTCCTCACTTGAGAGCCACACCGTTGTCTCCAAAGCGAAAGATGTCAGACAAGCACTCAGTCTTCCTTCATCCCCTTCGTGCACCCAAAACGCCATCTCCTGCAAAGCAGATCCGCTACCAGTTCAATCGAAGTCCTACGAACACGCTCAGAGCAATTAATACCATGGTTCAAACGGCCGATACAAAGTAAAAATACTTTTCTAAACATTTCGCAATAATACTTCTTCATTCAACATGATTACCTCAATTTTTCCTGTTTCAGACCAAAGGCAGTGAAGCGAATTCTTGCAGATGACGGTGTAGCTGAGGGAGTTCCTTCAAAAGTATTTGCTAAGCGGCTCCATGACTTCATGGAAGAACAGACCAAAACATTGGACTAGAAGAACAAAACTACATTATACAATTTAGACACTATTGTACGTCTTATTACTTTCGTATTGAATTAATGCTTCAATTATTGGGATGAAACCAAGTTTTATCTTATAATATCATACATAGTTGTACTGCTAAGCCAAGTACGTTCATTTCGTGATGTAATTTCTCAATTATTGTATGTCACCAAATAAATATCCTGTATTATTCTACATAGGAATATTTGTATTTTTGACTTTGATTAGCTTACGTAATCACGAAGACGAAGCGTAGATACTAAGAATAATTTGATAGTCTTGAAAATAAGAGAATTATTATGCAAAAACATATTTTTTCATCAGTTCACTGGACTGGATACTTTTTAGTTTCCGATCTCCACGATTCATACCGTCCTGGTTCCAATGACGGCATATTTTTGAATTTTTTGGCGTATTTCTGATTTTATTCAATATTTTGAAAGTTTTGTCATATTCTTGCACTTGTACTTTTACTGCATACTTTGGGCACTTTTGAAGGTATTGATTCAACTGTATTAGTTTTCCATACAATTTCCATCAGCTTTCAGTTTTGGGCAAATTTTTTGTTTTAAAAAATTTCGAAAAGTGTCGCCAGCTGACTTTGATGTTTTTGAACTTTTATTACGTGAGTTTGAACAATTCGCTAACTGCTTTTCTACCAAGTATTTATTTTTTTTAGTGTAAATTAAATACCTATTTGCGACAAATATTTTAGAACATTAATTCAATCGTATTTATTTTTGGTTCATAGTGCACTGAACAATACAAACCTTTCCGCGGGAGATGCTTTTGAATTTTTTGCAACAATTTTCAAATGCAAATTCCAGGTTTCCTCTTTTACTTTTTTGACTTCAGCAAAAAAGAAGAGTCGATAACACATACATGGTACCGTAAATGTGGAGGAAGCATGTTCCAGGTTTACAGATCGATCAGTAAATCCAAAATATTAAGCTAGTCACTAGTTAGTTGTTAGTTAGGCAAGAATATAAATTGAAGGGGTCGTGTAATTAGTCAGCTCTCAGCCACTCTGAAATCTGACATCTGAAGGTGTTACCTGGAAAATGAACGTTCAAGTCATGGAAGCTCAAAATCCACACGGCTCACATCCAGGCTCTCCAGCCACGGTCACAAGTCAAGCCCAATTAGTTAATTTTGGAAACGATTATTCCAGATATTTCAAGCCTGATATTACTGATGAGGTAAAAAGCCATACATTATAATACGCCCTACGCCCATATACATACATTTATAAATAAACTACGAGATACTTGCGTTTCTTTTCAATTTATATCGTTCGTGATACGTAATTCGTAATCGTAATTCGCATACTTATTACTTTACTATTTATTGACACTATTGACCTTGTATTCCGATCCATGTAGTTCCAAGTTGTGCAGGTTTAATTTTTAATGTGAACTGCGCATAAAATATGTAAGACAGATACATATGTATGTAACGTGGATCATATAAATGTATAAATGTCTTTAGTTTCATGCGTCATGCCATTCATCCTGTTTGGGAGCACAATGCCCGGGGACCGGTAGAATATCAAATTAATTTTGGCTAAAACTTTTAGATCGCAAGACTGGAG
This sequence comes from Ceratophysella granulata, assembly GCA_034694905.1. NCBI lineage: Eukaryota > Metazoa > Arthropoda > Collembola > Poduromorpha > Hypogastruridae > Ceratophysella > Ceratophysella granulata. The sequence goes on from JAQFYU010001878.1 coordinate 3,248, forward strand.
GAATTTATTGAGGAGTCGTTGGCTAAACTTGAAGAGTTCATTAGTCTCTATGAGATGGTAAGCTATCCCCGACTATGAAATATGGATTCATTATGAAGTTCACTTCATATTGGTGATTGGCATTTTCCGCCTCTACCAGGCAATACCTAATTGACATTAGTTGATTTTTGGTTTTTCAGAATGAAAGTGAGACTCAGGGATGGATGGAAATGGCTCTGCCGACGCTTCTGGACAATGCCTCTTCCCTTTCTAATAATTTCAGTAAAAGGCTTGACACGCTTGCAAGTCTCACACAGTCACTGCGTGGGACCATGGAACAGTTGGAAGTTCAAGTCTCACAAGCCGAAACAGCTTTGGGTACGTCATCGTCATTCCGGTCAATGTTGAACTACTTTGTAAGTACACCGTACACCTCATTCATCCCCGTTCATCTCAATTTATTGACTTATTTCTCAACAATTTTTATGTTTCTATTCACAGAGAAAGCCCGAAGCTCACGAAGCTTCACCAAAGGTGCCTCTGGAACCCATCTCCGTCGATGTTGATGAGTTCTTCAACAAAATGTCACTCAAGGAATGATAATAATTACTTAGTTACGCCTAATAATTAGCTTTTGTATGCCTGCTGTTGTGTTCGCACTCGCAGAATGAATGAATTGAAGTCCATTATCACAAATAAATCCAGAACAAATTGGCTACTTATAATTTAAATGTAATACTTTTGCATTGATTTATTTGGCAGCGTGATTAGATGTAACTTTCTACAATATTTAAAAGACATGTACAAAATCAATAAATACTTACAAACAACGTATAAATACAAAAGATTCGTATAAAATTGACAAAAATAAAAAAAATCATTCTTAGGAATATATTCGTTCACATTTAACATCATGCAATATCAAATATCATATAAAATTTGTACCGAAGAATTTATAAATATTATAAATTGAAAGTATTACAACTGGCAGTCTCATTTGAATTTTTGTTTGCATAGTGCATAATATTCTTGTGTTTCTCATAAAGTGCGCTTTGGTTTCCGCTGGATTGAGAGGAACATTTTCTTATTGTTTACTTGAGACGAGATTGAGCGGCTTCTAGAACTGAGCGGAGTTGTTCCTGTAAAATGGACATAGAGTTTGGATTTAAATATTTGCCAAAGTTTAATCTAATTAATATAGTGGTGGGTTTAGCTTACGTCTGACTGATCAAAGAGAAGCTGCGAGGCTTTGATCCGACTCTTGTTCTTGGCCAAATATTGCAAGGCGTGAGGAAGACAATATACTAATTCCTGAGTTTTGTTATTCACCTGTAACTGAAGGAATTTTAATATACATTAAACGGATGAAAACGAATAGTGCAGAAACATAAGCTTAACTGTGACATACCAATGAAAGGTGAAGGATATAGCTGCAAGTGTCACACTCATGAAGTTCATTTTCTTCCTTTTTAGATTTCTTAGGGAGTTTTTCACTGGCTGCTGTCATTTTCCCAGTACCAACACCGAGGTCACGTATTTTCTTCCTAAGTTCAATTTCTTCATCGATAAGGCGCTTTGTGAGTGGCAGTGCCTGAACAATTGAACGAATATAATTACTTCTTCTATCATCACATCAGCCTCAAAATAGAGTCAAGCTTAGTGAATACTATTTCAATCTTACCAAATTCAGTATTTCACTGGACACACGAGAATCAGACATAATGTTTATCAAAAGTCGTTCTAAAGCAAATACGGGTGGTTCTTTGCTCTCGCGAATATCCTGCAATTGAAATCACAAATTGAATAAAGTAAATCTGCGTATGATAAGCTATTGAGCAAAATTTAGTCACGGTTCTTACGTTAAACGTATTGACGGCTGTTCGAAGCCATTCGGGTAGTGCGAAACAAACACTTTCTGAAATAACATATCCAGTACAGATTGCCGAAGTAAAAGCTCGAGGAAATACGACCAGAAATTCTCCAGGATTTTGTACAACACGGTAAAGTGGGACTCCACGAGCTAACAGCAACTCGGGTGGAACCTGGTCAAATGAAATTACAATCAGGTTAGACCAAATTAGAAAAATGTGTTAAGCAAAGTGAAAGTGCAACTTACCATTGCCGAATCTGATGTTAGCCATATTTTCTTATTTCTACATTGACGAGGCATTAGTTCCAATAGAACCTTCCGAAATAGATCCTCATGACTTGCTGGAACAACGTACCTACAAGAAATCGTATTAATTACGAATTACATATTACAGTCCATGGTTGTCCCTATTATTTACCAGATTTTATTGCCCCCTGAATGAAGATATTCCACCCAGGACAACCCGTGCGGGTCTCGATACCAACAGTATGTCGTGTACACCATACCGACATGGAGAGTTGGAACCGTGGCACCTAAAAGTTTAGTTCAAAATATTGAATGCAAATATTTTAAAATGGAAAATTAACAATTTTCTGTGCAGGCTTCATAATACAAAATATAATATTCTTACCCATGACTGGTCCCATACTCTTGAGAATCGATCCTGGACTATTAGCTAGCACTTTAAGGTTCCAAGGATGCTTGGTCCCAGGTTTGGGTAAAGGGAATCCCCAGCCAAGCCCAGCGCAGTCTATGCTTCCGGAATACACACAGAAATGACGATCCTTATCCCGTACGAGCTTCCAATAGGAAGACTCAACTTCGGACCAACTTGGTTCTTTATTCTTGAAGATCATGCTGAGTGTATTTCGGGCCACACGGTAGTAAGCACTGAGTGGTGTACTCTTACCCTGTGAAGTCAAAAACAAACGTCAAATATGTCCTATTATAACTTACAATTTAGAATTTGCATTCATTGTACTCGAACCTTGACAATACTGTCCTCAACTTCTTCAAAAGGATCTTCTTCTGACTCGCTTTCGCTTTCTTCAGGATCCCGCTTTTCCCGAAGTTTCCACTTCTTCTCAACTTCGTTCAACAGCTTTTTCCGTTCATCTGGAAAATCATTTTATGAGGGTTTTAATAGCTAGATCCTTTAGATGATACATTTTCTGCATGACACCAATGTCCAAGTTCGACTTACTTTCAGAGAGCATTTCGTACGGTAGAACATATTTGACGTAAACAGCATCTAATTTACTAGCTCGATCATTGGCGGCCTTGGGTATATGCATGGCATCGGACACCTTGTTCCATTTGTCCTTCTGGATGACTTCTGTGAGGCCTCCCATGCTCTGAACCGTGTGGTACAGGGTCGTCAGGTCAATCTCCATTCCACCAATCATAGGCGGAGTGGAAGTTGAAATGTCAACTTTTGATTTTCGCAAATGTTCCAACATTGCCACTCTTTCCTGAACATTTGGACCCCATCGTTTGTACATTCGATGAATATAATGATTGTAGGCTGTGAATCTCATATCGTCCTCCACGTTGCATTCCGGCTGGAGAATTTCATGGATTTGAATTAGATAAAGTCGGAATTCTAATGCGTTTTCCATATTATATTATATTCAGAATGACAAAGTACACTTACTCGAAACGAGCGCGGAGGAACAATCCGAGCCATTCCATATTTTTTAGCTTGAGCCTGAATTTGTGAAATGTATTTCAATGGATCCTGAAATTCTTCATCGGTGGGATAGAAGGCTGGAGCGTCTTCAACTTTGAAACCTTTGTCTTCAGATTCCCCAGACTTGAATCTGTCTGCAGAGTCCGGTCTTGGTGATTCCGATTCGGATTTCTTTGGCCTTTGTTTGTCCACATCTTGATTGATTTTCTTCGATTGATGAGCTACTTTCTCTTTGGAAATTCCGTCCGATTTCTTGTACTGTCTTACGGGCTTCTCAACATCTGAATTCAATTTCTTAGACTTGACTGACTTTATCGAATCTCCAGATTCGGATCTTCTTTCCCCATCTGAGTCGGACTTTTTCGACTGGCGAGGTTGTTTTTCTTTTGGTGACTCGGTGTCAGATTTTTTAAGTTCGAGTAACTTGGTAAACTGATTAGCAGGAATTGGGATTTCCTTGGCCGTTGATGCACCATCCTGCTGATGATTTACTTTTGTTGTTCTATAAAGAAGAGAAAGTAGTGTAAGGTAAAATGAAAAAATCCGTAATAACCACAGAGTTTTGAAGCGGCATATCTTGCCTTGGTCGGTTGTACTGTAGCAAAGAAGGGCAAGATTTCAGAACTCTGTGGTAATAACATAGTGAAAGAAGAAAGAATCTTACTTTTTCGAAGAAGTTCCAACATAGGTGACCGGAGTTGTATCTTTCCGCACCGTGAGAGGACTTGAAGGCTCAGGAAATGACAAGGACTTTCTCTTCCTACCTTTCTCCTTAGGTGGACCTTCCTTTTCCTTTTTCTTCACAGCTGGTTTGCGTTGAACTGAGGCCAACGCAGATGTTGAAGAAGACGGTTTCTGATCTGGTGGAATAATAACGGTCTTGGTGGTTCTATCAAACTTTGGTACAATTGACACATTGGGCAAACTCTGTATTAGAGAAAGACCATGTGCACTTAGACCTGGCACTCCGGTACTTGTGCTAGGATGATTTTGAACAGGTCTGGAAACTACTGGTTGAATATTCCGATTGTGCATTGAATAACCTGGAGTTGAAGCTGAACTCGAATTCGAATTCGACAAAACATTGGACATCATGAATTGATTCTGGTTATGACTTGAGATCGTGGAATACTGTGCTTGTGACGTTGTGGGTGGATGTGGGACTATAAGGCGCTGTTGACCAATGTACCCAGTTCCAGTAGAAATGGGAACACGAAAGGCTGAGTAGTTGGGCTGTGGGTTCCGATTCTCGGACCATACGTTCATTATGGGACGCGTTAACGGTCGATTGGAGTTTGTAGCAACTACGGGTCTTGTCAATGAAAGATTGTGCATATTATTCGGAGTTACGACTGGGCGTACTAGAGGAATGTCCAAATTCGCAGCAACACTCCGAATATGAGTTTGGAGGGTCGTCTCGGCCGAAATACTCGTTGAGGAAAAACACATGGGCATTTGCATAGAATTCTGAGGAAGAACCGTTGAACAAGGTGCAAAGTTGTACGTTGGAACGCCCGAGACGTTTGGAAGGCTGAGCGTTGGAAGCATGAGCGAAAATTCTTGTTGAGTTCTTTGCTGAGCCACAAATTCGACGTTGCTCAATGTCGGGTAGAAACTTGGTCCCGCATATGGAATGAAAGAAGGTTGGGGTTGGTGGTGTGGATTTTGTTGAGGGATTTGTATTGGATGTGACATGGGCATTGACATAGACATCGGCAGAGGAATTGCATGTGGCATGGGCATGGACATTGACATTGGCGGAGGTGGTGGGGCCGGCATCGGCATTGGCATCGACATAATGGGATTGAAAGTACTCTGACATCCTGCATTTGAAAAGTTTGGTTGGGGCTGAGATGTAAACGGAGGAGTCGGCGTATGTTCCTCAAACCTGTACATATCATTCAGTTGTTCTTGTTCCATATTTTCTTCCAAGTCCATATCAACCTGAATTGCAATCTCCACTTTTTCAACAACTCGCTCCTCTTCTGAAGATGTCGAGTCGGAATCCGAGTCCGAAGTACTGCTGCAACTAGACGTTTCTATAGTTTCTACTGTTTCTGGTATGGGAACCAAGTGTTGACTAACTTCCGCTTGAATAGCTGTTTCATTTGCTGACGTGCTGAAACTCCGTTGACGAAGAGGAAGCGGCTTCTTGATTGATTCTTCTTTATCCGACTCACTGTCCATGTCCTGATCATTTGAACATCGTGATGAAGTTTCTGCTGTTCGACTCACGGTTCTACGGCGTCTGGGTGGCATCGGTGTCACCTTTTCTTTCTTTGCTTTTGGTTCTTCGGCTTCGGATTCTTCCGAATCGGAATCTGAACTTGATGAGGAAGAGGAGGATGATGTTGAGGATGATGAAGTTGACCTTTTTGTGTTCTTGCGGGGAACAATTGAGGCACTTTTTCTGGCTGCTCCTGCATGAACAGGTTTATCACAAGGGCTAATTGGGACTGTGACACGTCTTCGTGTTACACGAGCTGCACTAGAATTCCTGCGTGGGCTTTCTTCTCGATTACTTTGACTTCGTAAAATTCGTTTATCGCCAACCTTGAACTTTCTTTGGCCTGGTTTCTTGAATATGGCTTTCTTCGTGACTGGCATCTTTTTGAGGTTCTTGATGAGCTTCTTCTTTTCCGAAGGTTTTGAGGTTGAGCCCTTCTTCCGCTTGTCTACTTCCTTCTGTTCATCTCGTTTTAGACTTGCTTTGTACTGATTTTCAAGCATTTTAGTTTCAGAGGAACTCGTGTCACCCGACGAGTCTTCCCCGTGACTCTTTCCGCCTACATCATTGTCATCTGAACTAAACTCTTTTGAAAGAAGTTCAAAGAAAATGGAAGCGTATTCCTTCGTTTTTCTAGTTGGCCTTCCGGTGAGATCACAGTATGTCGTTTCTTTTTCCCTGTAGAAGGTTAAATAGATCATTAGCTATGGAAGATTTAGCTTATACAGCTCATACGCGTAGAAGTACATTGAGGATGCACGGTTCTTACTTTTCCTTGCGAGTTGCCATCTTCCTCTTTAGAATTGCTGTCTTAATTTTCCGAAGTTTCTTTCTTTTCCTGAGAACCCCGTACATTGGAAGTTCACGGAGCGGTGACGTACTATTCCGCCTTGATGCGCGTGTAGAGACGCATCTCGGAGAGGGAAGTCTCTTACGAGGGCGCTTCAATTTTTTCTTTGGAATCACAACGAAAGACTTTCCGCCACTACGCAGGGATCTGACAACAGTTTTGCCTTCCTCTTTGCTACTTTCTTCGTCAGATGAAGTACTTTTGTCATCGTCGTCGTCGTCTGTAAAATTGATATAATTTAAATTAATGGACAATATCCTCTCTTCATTACTGAAAATCCAAACGTAGTGTTAAACATACCTGAGCTCGAGCTGCTGCTCTCACTGGACGACGACTGCTCAACTGAAAATTTTCTGTGCCGCAATCCATCGATGATATCTGGTGACGGAGCATTTCGTCTATTTTGTTGCGGGTCCGGCTTGCGCTTTGGATTTTTCTTGACTTTCGTCTTGCTGGAACTCGGTTTTTCATTTTTATCATCCTTCGATTTGGATCGAGTCAATATTACACGGCGGTCTTTCACTGAAATACAAAGCAAACGATATATTCTCACTCAATGCATTTAATCTTTGTATCTATACCATACAAGCTACAATAGCTCGTTAAACTCACGTACCATTTTTACTTTTCGTAAGTTTGTTTACAGTACTCAGCAGAGGATTGGGTTTGGAATTGGCAAGCCGCTTTTCCTGATACTTGAGCTTGAGTGCGGATAGCGCAAACTTGGCTTCTATTTCATGGATCTGTGTGTCTCTGGGTTTATGTGATGGCACAGTGTCTGTAGATTTCCTAATGCTCTTGACTACAAGCTTATCCTTCTCAGCCTTTTGTTTAGTTTCCGAACACTTCTTCTTGGTGGTGAGTTTTGTGAGGGCAGCGTTTCCGGATTCCTTTGACTTTGAATCTGTAGAATTAGGACGAGATCGTTGTGAAACACTGGCTGGATTTGAGGTCGAACTTATTGCTGACGTCGATGGAGATTCCTGTTGCTTATTTGGAGCGACAGGATTTGAATTCTTCCAAGATTTGAGCTCTTCACTAGGCTTTCCTAGACCCCGCTCGTAGGCAGGAGGATAGTTGAAAAAATTAAGTTTCTTCGGCAGTGCTGCAGTACCTGGAATTTATTAAATTTGAGTAATTAAGCAAAACAACAAATGACCAGTAATTTGGCAAATCACATACATAATGCTTGGCTCACTCACCCCTATAGCAGAGAAAGTTGAGAAAGTCTTCAGTTTTCGGCCGTTTGGTCGGTGGAGAAATTGGACAGGGTTTCTTGACTACAGTAGGCGGCGGAGGTTTAATTTTAATTGGAGTGATCGGAGGGCTGTCAGTAGCCACTCCTTGAGCAAATTTACGCTGAGCTCTTGGTCGAGCCAATCTAGAAAATACATATTTATAATTACATTCACTTCGTAGACAACTTTCTTTCCACGGAAAATCTTATCATGGGCATAACCGCAGTGCATTTAGCGAGCAATTTTCACTCACATAATTTCGTATTATGAATTATAATAAATTATATTATGAATTTTCGTATTATGAATTATAATATACTAAGCAGAGGCACAAGCACGCACAGGTTGAATGAAGTAAAGTACAAACACATTTCGGCATTTAAATCACTTGTCACTACTGGAGTATTATTGTGCCGGGTGTCGGAATGAATAATTGGTTTATGTCTTGTTTTGTGATTGATGTGTTCACTATGTTAACTGAAAGCAGAATCTTATCAACGCTTTCACCTTCCTCTTCTCTTCTCCTGTCTCAAAGCGTCGCGAATCTGATTGTGATCTTTATTTGAAGTGCAAAACCACGAATCGAACCTTGAATGGCATGTGCTAATTGCACTTTACACTGAATTGAACAACATATATAAGCTAATTTTGTACACGCGGGTCGTATCACGGAATGGCATAAAAGACATTCCACATGAGGCTACCGACTACAGATTACCACTTAAATTATACAGCCATGATGGTCATGATATTCTGCACATTCCTTTGTGTGACAAAGGATTAATCTGTCAAAATATAGCCATTCGTCTGCATTAAGCTGTAAGCGTGTGCGCGTTACTTCATTTCTAATTATACAAAGCTTCAATACAATCAACAATACGCTAGTCGGCAGTTGCCTCGTTGCCTCGTCTCGTTGAATAGCTCTATTTCTACTCTACTAACGTGAGCGGACACAGCTTAAACAAACAATAGGTGTTACGAATTGCGAAACAATAAGCGTCACTTGAATTAACATTAATTAAGCACAATATTTAGTCAAAAAATCTGTCTCAACGGTGCGGCGGATCTTTATTCTCAAAGAGACTGAATTAAAGTTAAGTACTAAAAACGTATTTGCAGTACTTACAGATTTGGACTTGATTTGGGAAGTGGGACCGTGGTCGAATGGCTTCCCCCATTGTTGGACCCTGGGACCTTCCGTGTCCCAGGCACTATAATTTCCTCTCCCTTCTTCTTCAGTCCTCTCACGACCATAACTTGACCTTGACCTCAAGGAAACTTCGTCAATTCAGGACGACGGAGGACTCAAGTTTCTAAATCCCAGCTCCTCCGTCATTCTAATCCACATTTTGTAGCGTGTACTTCAATGTTCGAGTTCTTTTTTAGAAAAGGGGTCCTCAGGCCCCTTACCTTTTGAATGATCCCTCGAGCCCAGATTCGGAATAGAGTCGATCCCTCAGTTCCCTTGCTGCTGGCTGCTATGCTGCTGCTGCTGGAAGCCCAGCGAGTCCCGTATCTTCGTAAAGGGCTCTTCCTTGTACAATTGTACAAGGCTCATCATCTGAGGTCCACCTGGAGGACCCTTAAGTACGCCTGCGTCCCGAACAGGAGCAGCAGAAAGATGAACCGAATGATGAGATCATCATAACATACCACACACACACGCACGCACAGACACAACACTAAAAACATTCGATGGAGAGAGACAAGGTCCTACGGATTCGTTGCTTCGTTTTGGTTTTTGGGTTCAGTTGAGTACAGCTGGATTTTTTTTGGCGTTTACTTTCTTTTTCCACTCATTTTTTGCTCCATTCATTCCTTTGTTGTCATTTGGTGTGTCATGTAATATTTATGCAGGGATGATGATGGTGCAAAGTGCCAAAGGATGCGATGATGATTTAACGGTGCAGAAAAGGAGATGAAACAATGTCCGTCCGGTTAAGCTGCATTACATACATAGAAGAAAGGGCTTTGTTCATTAAACAATAGGGCTGAGGCTGAAGTTCGAAAGGTACATGCGAAAAACGAAAGAATGGCAAATCGTGTTCCGGATTTTGCACGTTTATGACAAAGGCACTAACCAAGCCTCGGGTTTAGGCTAAATCGCATTTTGTAACAATCTCCATTGCAAAAAGCTCGATATGTTGCAAAATTACAGCAAAGCTGACGCTTTGAGATGATGTGCAGCTGCTGCTGGCAGATGAAATGCCAGTTTACTCACTCGTTGTGGACCGCTCTGTGTTTATAGCAAATGACGCGACGTCCGTTGTCTATCTTATCATCATGA
>JAQFYU010001879.1:0-13388 GCA_034694905.1 Ceratophysella granulata
ATAGCAACAATTTCCAACCACTTAGCAGCTGCTTTCTACTGCAGTGACTGCGTCCTACTGCTTAGCAACTCGTTAATTCTGCTTATCAACTCGTTAATACTGCTTAGCAACTTTTCAATACTGCATAGCAACTGCTTACTACTGCATAGTGACTGCGTCCTACTGCATAGTGACTGCGTCCTACTGTTTGGCAATTGGCAACACGTTAACATGGCATAGCAACATCTTCCGAATGAACGCAACTGCTTCTAAATGCATGGCAATTGTTTCTTACTGCTTAGCAAATCCTCAATACTGCATAGCAACTGCTTCATACTCATCAACTGGGACCCATATATGTTTAATAGTTTTTGCTCATTGATTTGCCACATTGCTTCTGCTTAGTAGCCAGGTCTCTTTTACCAGTTTATACTGTTTATTTAAAAATAATTCACATTCAGTAAGTTAAAACTTCTAATACCCGATACCCGAACCTAAACACTAAACCGACTTTTATTAACCTTTTGCATATGGCTATAACAATTTGAGAATATAAGTGATCAGAAAGACGTTCTATTTTGTTTGAAGATACGGTGCAGAGCCCTGAAGTTTCATGAAAATCTACACCGCTTGCTTCCGGAATATTCAGTTTCAGTCTCCAGTACGAGCTACCAAAATTTGAGTCCGAGAAAATTCGCCACCACATTCACATCAAAAAAGAAAAAATATTTGTCACGTCATAGATTTGAACATAAAACTGATAACATTAATTAAGTACAACAAATAATATGCTACCGTGTTAAAATCCACATCTAACGTTTAAATCGGGCTCGAAGTCTCATGCTTGATTCAAAATCTGGCGTTTTGGATAGGGAACCCAGCGTCCACGGAATTCCTATCAAAATGCAAAAAAAATCTCTCTTTATTCCAAAAACTTTAATGTTGAATTTCTTTTCCTGATTTTGGTTCTTAATTGACTGCATGCATTCACTTCACTGGAAGAGTGCTTTAATGTAAGACTGACGAAAAAATTAGATCAATTATTTATTTTCTTTTCATTCCGGGTGAACTATTATGTACATATAAATTCACAGACAGCATGTGCATTACGTGTATGCTACGAATAATTATGGCGTGATAGTATAATGTACACATACACATGTAAATCTTGCTATGTAGAATACAAAGTCCTTAAAATAATTCTAATTTGTAGGATAAAATAAAATAAAACGGCTTAACCTACTGTTGTAGGCTCAACTCAACTAACTTCAGTCTCGGAACCGGTTTACTTACTAGTTTTTGCTGGCCACTTCTGGTTGGCTGACTGACTACAGTAATAAACAAACAAGCAGATAGTGCAGATTTTAGTTCTACAGAATATACCAAAAAAGCATGACAGACAGAAGTTTACAACAAATAGATCATCTGTACAAAATTAATCTAATTTTTTGAAAATTCTAATGATCTTATGTATAAAGTCGCATTGTTTCAAGGAAAATGAACTAAAATTCCCAAGGTTTTCCATGTAAGCGGAGTTTCTTTGATTTCTTGAATCTATAAAACACACCGGAAGGGTCAGATGAACTACCCGAAGCACCGAATTCAATTCCAAACTAGGTAACTTATTTCTAATAATAGTCATTGATTGAAACTTCTCAGTATTTAGCAACTCAAATTCGAATCTTTAAAATATACAATGGTACTCGGCACTAAACTACAGCTCCAGAAGTACTAAGTACATACTTCTACTACATACATAGGTGAGCAGTGGGAAGTTGAACACAATATATTTTTAATTCAAAAGCAAGACTTTTACAATTTAAATCATCATCGTAGATCGTAGAATATCCATCGCAGCTCTTGACTAAGAAATTAACGAGCGTGAAAGAAATCCTTCCAACGTATAAACTAGAAACTGGCAAAAATGCTTCGATAGACATCTGAATAATATACGAAAAGGATAGCAAAGCTCGATAGCCAAACACTACAAAGTTCAAACTGGGCGTTGTACCAACTAATTCCTTCGATGAGTTCAGAATAAGCTAATTACAAGAATACAGCTCATGAAAGAGCTCATAGAACAAAACAAAACAAAATAAAGTAACTTGTTTACTAATAAAATAAAATATTAAAAACTACGATTTGGCAACTCAAGCTGAACTTTGAACTTATACGTATAATATATGACACAAATAATAGGAAAATGCCTGTTTAGATGAGACAGAAGCCCCACAGGCAGGACTCATTAACTCCTAAAAATAAAAGCAAACAAATGGCCAGTTGACTAAATCGTTTCACAAGCCTAAAAACGATAGCAATGACAAAGTTAAGAGTCGGGACTTTAAGACAGTCTTACACAGGGTCTAACCCATTGACTATGAATACAAACGATTAATTAACAGAATAGGTGACAATTCACTTTTAACAGATGAAAGTTCTGCACCAAAATTGACGGGATTATCGTGAATATAAAATCAGCGAGTCAACAATCAAAGATAATTCTATGGAAGCCGACATCGGTGAACAAATGAATCTAAGAAATTCATTTAGACTAAATATTCGAGACCGCGTAATATTATAGCAAAGTAACAACTTAACATATCTACTAAGTAGTACATTATTCTGATTCTTACTCTAGTCACTGGCTCAAGAGACCATCCCAACTGTGTCGAGTAGATGCGTAAATCTTCTCTGATTTTTTATGCGAGTTGCAATTGCAAACACATATTTATTTAGGGGAACTCGACAGGGCGTGGCTGATTCTATTATTTCTTTAAAAAATTTCTAAACTGTCACTGTCACTCGATGAATGTCACAGCACATGAATGGGAAGGTTCAGGGACGTCGTTAGGCGACTTTCAGTATCAATAAAATAAATTAGATTCCGTGTTCATTGTCATAGTCAATACACTACTTGCGGGTTGAATTGATAAAGCTTGCATTGCTTGATTTGAATTTTGGGTTGATTGAATGGAGATACTATGTTGCGGTTTTGATAGCATTTGCTCCACCACGTTTCCTTGTGGTGGTAGGACGAGTTGTCGTCGTCTCCGTCTCGTTCATGTACACTTTGACCAGATGAACTGGATTGTACTGGCCTGCCGTCATCATTTGGTTCACCTGTTGTTGTTGAAGCTTCCATCGTTTCCTCATCCGAGCTTCCTTCGGACTATAGTAGTAGTCAGGGTATTTCTTCTTGTGATCATCATTTGCTTGTCGAGAAGCAGCGAAATAATCCTCCTGAAATACAGGATGAAGAATTAACTTTACTCAGTACGATGTACGATACATGTTTTGATATTCCGCCTAGCGCTGAAGATTCGCTGCTGCATTTAACTTCGAAATTCGTAACGTTCTTTAAACGTTCGTTGACATTGTGGGCATTTAACGCCGAAATTCGAACTAAGTCATCAACATACAACTGCTTACATTGTTTGAATTTAATTGACCTGGCATGTCTCAATTTTGGAATTTATGTTACACGTTTACTAGGGCAATCTTTCTTGAAGACTAGAGCGAAATGAATGAGTTTTGCAATTTTGCAATACCCAATTTATTGTTACTTGGCGAATTGCTTGCTAGAACAAATGCTCCAAGTTATCCTACCACTAATTTTCAAGCTATTTACAATAAAATCGAAAAAATGTCAATAGAAGGAACTTTAAAATCACGAGAGAATTACGAATACCCATCCACGAGGTACTTACATATATTTAGTAGACATTGGTTTGATTAGCTCAAACAAACGAAGATTTTTTCTCAGAATGAGTTCGAACGTCACAAAAAATACCAACTTACGTTGTATGACAAAATAGAAGAACTGTATTAATTAAATCAATTGAATTAAATTGATAAAATTGACTGTAAATTGATTGATTCAATCAATTTACAATATTCTGTTAAGTTGAAGTCATTTGTTTCTGCCGAGTTTCATATTCCGCAATCGATCTCAATGGAATATTTTATCAATTTTCGATTGGATGAAAGCGTGGATTTGCAAGCATCTGAAGCGCTCCATAACTTCTTGGAATTCGCTACGTGGAATTAAATTTTCAGTAAACCATCAAGTCGATTCATTTCGTACTTCAATGCAGTACTTAATGACAATGAAAGGCCCATAATTTCAATAAGTAGTGATTTTTGATTTTACGAACCTTTTTGGGTGATGGTAAATTCTTCCACATAATTCCCAGCCTCACACTGATCTCCTTATTACTTTCGTTCGGAAACTGAGTAGCCAGTTTACGTCTCCATTCATTTGCAAAAATCATGAAGGCATTTGGTGGCCTTGGAATCTTCTCCTTGGGTTCCATGAGTCCTGCTGCATAGTCCGACATCCTTAGTGAATTCTTACTCACAACAATCTCTATATAACAGTGTAGTGCCCGAGCACGCAAATAGTCAACATATCATAGCAACAGTGGTACTTTGCAATTTGCAATCAACGGATTTAGACGAGGTTAGTCACATCACACGCGAATCAATGTAAATCATGCAAAACAAATATCCTTAGCATTTGGAACATAAACTAATAGCTTAAATAAATCATTCAATATTCATCAACAGAGGTTTGAAACATTCGTTAGACAAACAAGATTTCACCAATGAGGAGGAGGGTAAGAAGAATTCGCGTTACACTTAGCAAAGTTTGTTTAGTTGAAGTGCATTGAAAAAACCCAGATCAAACGAAACGCGAACAAAATTTTAATGAAAATACCCGCACTCATCCTTTCACAACAGTCAAAATAATAAGTTCAAATCTTGTTCAGAAACATAAATAGATATGTGTAGCATAGATGAGGACAATGCTTCCGCCTTTCCCTTCAGGAAGACCCTCATGAAGGCAAAGACAGCTGTTTTTTAGGTTGCGAAGGCGAGTACGAAGGCTGGTGGCTAAAAATCTTCAACCTTCGTGAAGCAAAGTGGCGAGAGCGAAGGCTGAAGGCTAAATCTTTAGCCTTCGCAAAAACGACGTAAAGGCGAAGGCAACAACTTTTCCCATCTTGACTAAAAAGTCAATTCACACCAGAGCAGTAAGCCCTTCACGTCGGCTCAGCCTTCACGAAGGGCCTTCACTTCAGCTTTAGTCCTCACGAATGCGACAGTGCGAGAGCGAAAGCGACAACTTCACACATCTATGGTATGTAGATATTGTAAGTTGCGCTGAATAGAGCCTTGTTAAAAATTGACATAAAAGCAGGTTCGGAAAATAGAAAATCAAGAAAGTTGTGGAAAAGCATGAAAAAAGAAACACGACGATGTTGAACGGGTGAACATGCAACTAAGCAAACAAGAAACTGTGAAAATCCGAAATCCGAATGCTGCACAAGCCAAAGTCTCAAAGACTAACCTTTGACATTCCGATGCCCGTCAGAAGATTCCTATGTTGAATTGATAGAAGGAAAGAAGAAGAACTGTAATCCAAAATTTCTCAAAAGACAGATGAGGACAGGGACAGGTGAAGGACCCAAGATGGGATTACTAACTACTTTAGGCTTTTCACCTCTACATACTTTATACTGAAGTACAAACTACTGTGAAGTTCCCACTACAAGTTACTAATACACAGATGAAGCCAGAGAATATTTCAGTATTTGAAAATACGACAACTCTCGGATTGGGAGACCATCCTTAAACTTATCATATTATTAATCAAATTGTCTACAACAATGGGGAAACGTCAACACGTCGACATCTTTCGAGTGTTTCGTGTCCTAGAATTTCTAGCAAACATATGGAAAACCGTTGAGATGAGCTTCGAGCCTTGAAACTCGAAATGTATAATGTATCGTTTCCGACGCCTCAAATGCATTACGCTCGACTTGCTTGGAAGATCCTCATCTTCCAAAAGAGGTTTTTTAAAGATTCTATTTAATGTTTCCACATTGCGCTATACAAAATGCATCGTACATGTATGTGTACGATAATAAGCTGTAGTAGAACCTCGAAACCATTTTCGTGTCCGACGCCCCAATCGCGTTACACTTAGCGTGTTGCTGGAACGATCCTCATCTTCCGAAAAGGGTTTCTCGGTTCTACAGTTACAGTAATGTTTCCACTTCCACCGCATTACATACGTATTGCACACGTGTAAGTACAAAATGCATATTGACGTGTTCCTTCTATCGTTGTAGACATTCTGACAGACATATACGTAATTTCATTTTTAAAGAGAAAGCGGAAGGAGAGAGTGAAAGTTCTAATGAGATACAATTATATCTACACATATTTCTTATATAATAGGTATAACTATTTGAACACATTTGGGGTTATAATTATAAGATCAACAAGTGACTTACCAGGCTGGAATCCTTGGGAGAATCCGAATCTTCATCTTCATCAATATCCCGAATGTACGGTGGCTCGATTTTGATTGTCAGAGGCAAATCATTGCTATTCTCGTCTTCCACTGAAGTTGTCACGCTTCCAGTAGAGTTCACTTTCTTTCCAGATTCGATGAAACTGTTCTCATTTACCTAGAGACAAGAATCAACTTATTTACTTACACCAATTCGAATTCGCAGGATGAGCGTTCACTGCATGTTGGTAAAATCCTATTCTACATTAACAGATTGGTTTCAAAATTCATACCATGCTGAAACTAAGCATATTCTTTCGTTTTACTCGAAAAATGTGGGTTTTCACAGCTGGGAATTTCTATAGCTGGCAAATTTGCTCAAAACAAATTCATATTCTTTATAATTCACTAAAATAGTAGTAATTGTTCAAACGTACATCTTTGGATTGTGCCGCGAGTTTGGCTCGTTTACGGCGTAAATGCATTGGAGTTGTTGGAACATTCGAGTCCAGGCTGTCTGAGTTACTTCCGCTGACCTGTAAAAATATTAACAAACTTCAAACTTCAATGAGTCGGGTGAACATCGATACCAAGATACGAAGACTCGAAAACCAAAACCATGAAGGTATTATCAATTTTTTTACGAATCCTTTGCGTTTCGCGAATTTAAATTTTTCCTCTTATTTTGACTTTTGTGCCAATAATATCCGTATCATAGGAAATAGCACTATGCCCCGTATGTTATCTGCTGTGAATTATTTGCTTACCAAACGGAAATAGGTAAATACGATAGGTTTTCAACCCGATCAATAAGGTGGAATCATAATTATTATTCTGATAATTTTTTCCATTGTATAGGCTCAAAGAATTTCTAATTCAATTTAAGTTCGCGTTTAATTCAAAGGTCGATCTATGGAATTATTTAATTCAGCGACAAGCTATTCCAAATTCCAACCCAAACAACAGGTAAATATATCGGTTATTCTTCCCTCCATAAAACTTTTCATAACTTAAGCATAAGTACGAAAAGTCTCACATGATTATTGGGACTAGGGACGGAAGCGTGACTTCTTCCGCTGGACTGGGACGAGTTGACATGAGAGGCCAAGGATGTGGATGAAATTGGGTTCGAATGTCCATTGCTACTGGTACTATTTCCGTTATGAGTTTTGATCATCAGATCTGTAAAATGGGATTTACTGCTCGAACCCGAGCTGGGATTCACTGTAGCTGGCTGGGAGGCTTGGTTTTGACCTGCTGGCCTTGTCGCCCTCACATTCGAAAGCCCTTTGACCTGAAGACTTTCTGCAGTGGCAAGTAGGCTCTCCAAGTCACCTTCCGTTACCTGTAAATTAAAAGTAAAATAAATTACACGGGCCAAGGCATAATTTATGATATTGCGCATTAAGTTTGAATTGATAAAAACTCATAAAGGACTGGACACTCCACCAACTCGTTTGAGCAACAATATGCGCAATAATGGTCAACGTTCAGCTTAGTTGGCTTTCAACATCTGCTTGTAATAAATTCACAAGGTTAAACAATCCTTGTGCATAGTAATGAGCTATGGAATGCCCATAACAATAGAGTTGGCTTGGCATTTAGGTTTAGGACAAAAAATAAGAAGATGCAGCAAAAATTTAGTCAAGGAAGTCAACTACTGAACGCTCATCTGCTAGTCTCCATATCGGGAGACTTCTTCCAGTGCACTTCATTGTTTCACCATTAGCCACTCGACCACCAAGCAGAAGAGATGGGAGTGATTAGTGTTCACGTAAAGTATCACTCGAATCAACATGGAACTAACCTAAGTACTTATGGACCAGTAGAGTCTGGTCGAGTCTTCGACTATCAATTTAATTAGCAACAAATTCAATTGAACCTGCTTACCTTGACTTCTCCTTTGTACATAAACTCAACTATGGATCGAATGTCTTCGTACTTGAGTCCATTCATGATAATCACAGGATGCGGCGTCTCGTGGTGGTCAAAAATGTCCTGGACACAGAATAAATTTCAGAAAATCAAATATCCGGAATAAACAGTAAACAGAAAAATTCTGACTCTTCTTCACATGTTACGTCACATGTTCTTACTTACCTGGAAGTGAGGACTGCAGGCTCCCAGAACAAGTTTATGCGCCTTGAGAAACTTCCCCTGACAAGAAAGGGTTACGTCCACCAAGGATTCTCGCTCATAATTGTCCGAGAGTGTCTGGAAACAATAGAATGCGATGATCAGCGTCAGCACGACGTCAGTATTTCATTTAAATATATTACTGAAAATTAGGAAATTACCTGGAGCATATTATTTGTATGATTGTTCCATCGGAGATTGAACTGCTGTGCCGCCGTCATTCTGTTCCCGTGTCGTAGAAGAGACGTTTCAAACACCAAATACGATTTCGTTAATAAGTTTGAACTAGATTTGAAATTGATTGTACTAATTTATCCTGATTTCTGGTTTCTTTGAATCTGTTGATTGGAGTCAAGTTCACGTTTTCATTGTAATGACCGTTTTTTTAGAACTGAGAAGAACCCTCTAGTTTTGCTTCCACATCGAGAATCATCTGAAACACAAGAGAGTCAAGAATTAGATTTTGTCAAAGGCTTAATTTCTAATTAGTAAACGTATAACAGACTAATGAGCTACATTTCCCACACCGCACCGAGTTCTGAGCCTTGCAACCCGAATCCATACAATACAGAGCCTAGTATGTGCTGACAATTGGGAGCTGAAGAAAGTTGTAGTGTCTAGCGGTCTAGCGTTGTGTGAAGCTGAAGACGACGAAGGAAGGCTACGCCGGACTCAACAGAGGAATATCGGGTTTTGTGAGGTTGTCATGGGAACAGTGGGAATATGGAGCCCTGCTGAAGCCAAAACCAGATCCAGAACACAAGGGGAAAGTTTCGGAGAGAAAATCAATGTTCATCTAACTCCGAGCCATGGAACCCAGTTTTTTTACAACAAACCAAGGCCTGAACAGAAGCCCAACACTAGTGAAACAACCAAGAAGGCTTTGGGTCTGCACACTCAACTACGGATTCCACTGTTGTCCTCGCCTTCCGAGTCCCGGGCTTCGGCTCTCTACCCGACTTCCTCCCAATAATAGCATGAGGGAACTTAATGACGACTACAGCCCACCACACACCACAAACCTCGTCTCAAACACACGGGCTGGATGATCTCCCTTCTCAGAACCATTGTAGTCCCGACAACACGGGCTTCTCGCATGACCTCACGTCGCTATGTTCCTTCTCGCCTAAAAATAGATCCAGAGACCATCTTGGAGTGTAAACAACAATCATCAAAGAAAGAATTACGTAACTGGGACGAAATGCAAGAATTCCAAAACTCAAACTGTCTTCTTCCTCTCCACTCGTCACCCGCAGATGCAGAACTGGAACAAGGAGCTGCTGGTTTACCCTGACTCATGCCAATCTCCTTCTTAATCTAAAGATACCTACAACCACGACATATTTAGGTAGTTTTCTTTGTGTTGAGTCGTAATCTTAGAAGATTCCATTTCTATGAAAATTCTTGCTACAATGCTGATTTGACTATATCCCGATCAGTACAGATGCCCAATCTTTAGGCTTGATTTTCATATACATTTTTCTTCCGATTTAATTTTTTTTTCATAAGTAGATTTTCGGGTTTGCTGAATTTTTATTTGATTGTTGCTTTAACCAAAATCTGACCAGTGTTGAATATAATTATTGTTTATACACTACGGCCATATTCCAAGGCTTCTTAATTAACTGAGCGCTAAATATAGAAATCCGATGCTAGAGGTATGCCTTGAGCCTTTACATCTTTTCCCCACCTTTAATTCCCGCTAAAACGTGAAAAAACTTTTTTATAAGGCGCTATTCGTAGACACTAATTTTGAGCGCAAAAATCGATTAATATATAGCTCTGTACTCTAGAATTTTACTAAGCATGTAAATTGACCTTTTATACGAAAATTGTTATTGCGGCGGGCAAATGTGTATCACGAAGCGGGCAAAACTACTCTGACGCAACTTATTGTATTTAACAAGGCTAAAGGTCAGTAAAAAATAGTATTAGCTTAAAATCGTATCTATGTAGCTCCGCGTTTGGATTTATTTCCATGAGAAAAGATAAACGTAGATAAAGTGTTGCCCATAACCAGTTGACCTGCAATTTAGATTACTTACGGAGAAAATATATATTTGTGCATTGTGAACGTACTGTAATAATGCCTTGAATGAAAATGTGTATCAGAAGTCTCTTCCCTACCAACTATATAATTTGAGAGCCTCTAGATTTTATGAATAAGCTGTATGTTGCATTTTGACCATGACAACTGACCAAAGCAATGACTTTGTATAATGTGAAGAATCAGCCGAAGGAGAAAGTACATACTCCACCTACATATACTAATAAGCTAAGAGAAAGTCCCACACTAGCAGCGCTCACACACACAGAGTACTTTCCTTCTATGTATGAGTACCATTCGCAAAAGTTTGCATGAGGATCGTCATGACAACCGCAACAGAGTTCAGAGTCCAAGATGATATAGCACACCTCAACAAGTCGATAAAGAGAAAGGACGTACGCAAACGAATAAAAACATATTTACCACGAAAAAATTGTAACAGAGAGGTTACTAGCAGTCTATACTACATATTGTTTCGGGTTGAGTTTTGCCAAACACCCGAACAGAGTTACACATAAGTAGTAAAATTAGGTTATATTCTGTCGAAGACATCTTAAGAAACATTAAATTCTTCAGTATGACAATTTATTGTGTTGTCACCCTTTCTATTTTTTGGTCAGCCGCGATATACTCGTACTGATGTAAGCCATTGATATGCTATTTCCATTAACATTGTTGCCTATTGAAACCCAATTAAGAAAAAATACCAAAGTGACTCGAACGGGCAGAAACTAATGCTAGATCAGATATTAAACCTACACAAGTACATCTTGACAATGAATACATACAAATACAAATCGAGCAACAACAATGAGGAGAAAGAATACAATGTGCAGTGCATGTTTTCACGAAGTTAAGTGGAAGTCTGTATTAAGTTAGTTAGTAAGGTACTCTATAAAATATTCCACTCAATTGAGCAGACACAATTCGCCTACGTAAGAGAAGAGCATTTGTTATGTGTATGAATTAGGTACAAATTGCTCAAACCGCAACTTCCTTAGGTATGCATAATTTGTCTTGCAGCAGCATGTGAATACAATGAGGCTGATGGAACAAAGAACAATCCATAGTAGAGAATAGTATCACTGTTTAACAAATTAGAAGCCTCAATGCTAATCCGAAACCCTACCAGATGCTTAAGACGGAATCGAGTCTGGCCCAGCATCAACAATACAAATTATATCATATCTCCCAGTTCTATTCTAACCACGCACCAGAAGAACTGGGAATCATGAATGATATCTTCAATGTGTCTGGCACCAAATAAATGGGAACTCGTGATTAGTTTGCAATTTCACAAGATATAGTTCAAATTCCAACAGTAAGTACAGCACCAAAGTCTGTTGTTTCAAACGACATTTCTGTTGAACCTTGAACTGCACACCTACGCAAACCAGAATCACAAGCCACTGCCCGGCATTTAATGGAACTTTGCTTTAATTGAATTTTATTGGGGAAAACGGTGTCATTTAATTTAATCACAGTGGGATACACACAAGTTGAAAAATGATATTTCTAATAAATCACATTAAATCCCGCTTTGATGTGATTTAATCGCCAATTTTCTGTGACTATCGCTTAGCGCATCTTCAACCTCTCTTAATTTTGTTTGGCGAGATATTACCACACGGGTGATAGATTTATGATTTATGTCAATAACGTGCCCATTACAGGTAAAAAAATTCAACGAAATTACATACCGTACAGTACATGGTAAAGCTTAACACTCGTCGTACTCTGAAAACCCAGACTTTAGACTATATTTAATTTTAGTATATTTGAATGTTATTTTAACCCCTTGTTTTTAAATCCTTGCCTTAAGAAGTCATCCGTGATTGGAGCACGCCTAGGCTCATTAGTTAAGGTTCAAATTCAAATCATTGCCAGCTTACCATCTAAGCCAAGATCACAGCTCATTTTCCAGACAAGGAACCTTGATTGACATTGACACTAAGTCTTGAACAGAGTTCATTTCATATTACAGGCATGCAAAAAAGGGTACTTACTTAATTCGTTCGAGGAAGATAACAGTTAACGGACACGTGAAATAATTGTCAAACGTCTGCAGACATTAAATACGATGGCTAGCCATTTCTGATTTGGCGAGTACAATAATGCAAACTTGAGCTAATATTTCAACCAAGATTGAATGAGCCCTGTCATCTTATCTCATCATTCAATAAAATATTGCACAGCTCAGACTCTCTTGACGTGGGAAACTGCGAAAGAAGCCTTTTCTGCTGACGCCTGGAGTACTTAGTACAAGTGTCTGTACAAAGAATAGGAAACGAATACGCAGAGATCGAAACAATGAGGTACTTCGATTTCTGTCGGATGCATGATTGAGCGTCACATGAACTTCTTGGAGATAATTTTCTTTTCGCTTATAAGAAAAACAAGTGATTTATATTTTGCCGTTTGCAATTTTGTTTTCTAGCTATGCAACGCTAACGAATTTCTTTAGAAATGTATAGACCTGGACCACCTGGAGCCGACCAAAAAAATCAAAAATTGCAAATATGCGTTCGTGTGGATGACTTAATAATAATTAATTATGAGTACTTACTCGTTAACTCCAAAACGAGGGCATTTCAAAGTTCGTGCGCGGGATTAAAGTAGCTCTGGTCAAGACGAATGTCCCGTGCCGAAACTTTCACCACGAAAAAAGTAATAATTAATAGTAGTGTGGCAAAATATTGGGCAAAAGTTTTCGAATGTTTATAATATAAACATTCGAAAACTTTTGCCAACAAAAAAATAAAAAAAAAATCAAAAATATCTGTCCTAAAAATTCATGATTTTTTTGGCAAAAACAAAAAATCGCGACCAAAAATGAAAAAAAAATCAAAATAATAATTTGGACATTGAAGCCTAAGTGAAACTTAATAATCAGTCATAATCAAATCAGATGATAAATGGTTTATTGAA
>JAQFYU010001880.1:0-13386 GCA_034694905.1 Ceratophysella granulata
GAGTGAGTGAGCAGGATCGGATTAATACAATAGGCCAACGACTATAAAAGGTATGTCAAGGTGAAGCAGACGGTTGCTGGTTTGGCTCTTAGACGAGGATATCGGTGTATATTTAAGTTTGGTATAGATAGAAGTCATTGCTTCTCAGCATCACCTCGTACCTCCTCGTCATCGTCACAGTTCAGATTTTGAACCGAGCTCTTTCTTCTTCGTCGGGGCGAGAGCCAGCCAACACCTACACTACTTTACTCTCCTTCCGTTTCCGTTCCCAAATAAGACTCAACAGCTTTCCGGTTTCTTGTCAGCGGGTTCGACCGAAGCTTTAAGCTTGGAACAATATTGAAATTGTCATCATTACCGCTGGTCAACTGACGGAAAGTGAAAATGAGTCCTGTTAAGGCTAAGCTCAGGTAAGACTTCTTCAATTGCTCTAAATTTTCAACCACATGGTGCACGGTTACCTTACAGGAGTGCGAGCCTGTTGCACCAAATCTTTCAATTATTTGAATTTCAAAAACCTAATCAAATACTTCAAATATATATTTGTAGCCAAGGCGTTCTGCTTGGTCTCGGACATCCTCTTCTGGACATCATTGCTCATGTGGATCCCGAATTTCTGGAGAAATATGGGCTTGAACCGAATGACGCCATCCGTGCAACGAACACACATATTCCGATGTACGATGACCTGGTTCGGAGTCACTACAAAATTGACCTTGTTGCTGGAGGGTCTATCCAGAATTCGCTTCGAGTCTTGCAGGTAAGAATTTATACAGTATTGCAATTTAGATGTCACGCACTATTTTTACATTGAGTTCAAATTCCGTATCTTGCGCCTTCGCCACGTCATCGCTTCTTCGACGCTGTAATCAAGGTGGTTTGGACTTGTGTACGTACATTGGATCTTTAAGGCTCGCTTTGGTAAGGTTGGGGTAGCTCGGTTAAAGTACATATGCAATATATGGTCTGTAAATGGAACCATTAAGTCCGGCTTTAGGCCCGGCGAGGTCGAATACAGGATTAGGGAACACGTGGTAAACGGCCGTGGTAACTACTGGCGCGAGTTTCGGAATACCTGACTTGACCTGATAGTAACAGAACGTGTGGTTACCTTACCATGTAGCTTTCTCTATGTGCGGTTACCGGCGTGTTCCTTAAACCTGTATTCAACTCAAGGGATGCATCATGCAATAGTATAATATTAAAGCCATTACCGGTTGCAACTTTCACTAGCATCTTGTATTTCCAATTTCTAACACTTTGCGCGAACACTGTTTAAATATTTCTGTATTGAGTAAGGTTGCTCAAACTGAAGCATCATTGACTATCGTGAAACAATGTCTAACCAGCAGCGCTTTACGGAAAAGTTTTGTCAATTTAAAGTTTAACCTTAAAAGAACCATGATTTGTTTCAGTGGATTATTGAAGACCCAGGTGTGAGTACTTTCATGGGAAGCGTTGGGGATGATTGTCATGGGAAGAGCTTGGCCAAAATCGCTGTGACGGGGGGCGTGAACGTGAAATACGAAGTCATTCCTGGAGAAATGACTGGAACATGTGCAGTTCTGCTCACTGGAATCAACAGGTCTCTCTGCGCCTACTTGGGAGCTGCCAACTGCTTCACTCAGGACTTCCTCAACCAACCGCTCAACATGGAGTACTTGGAGAAAGCCAAGTTCTTCTACATCTCCGTAAGCCTTTCACTTCTCTTCCTCTCACTTTTTTGTGTCAGCTAGTCAGAGACTAGACAACCTGTTGCTGTTACCTTTCTCCTGTGAACTTTTAACAACTCAACAAACGCATTACACACTACACACTACTTGTCAAGCAAATTCCATTTCTTTGGGCGCAAATTTTAATTGTTGTGCCACATCCTACGACCAACCGTTTCTTGAAATATAGATGCTCTGAAGTAACCTTTCTTCAAATCTATTCCCAACTTATCCCCAATCTATGAAGTAGAATATTCACAAAATTCACCGTTTTTTGGCAACTTCGAAGAAATAATACTGGTGATGTTATTAATACTTAATTCCGTCCACTTAAATATATATTTTTATGCTGAATTTAATTGAATTTGGCTTTGAAGAATTTAACGGATATATGAACTTCTGCTTACGAGTACACACGAGGAATTTCTAAATTCTTGTTTGTCTTGATGTTTCGATTGTGAATAAGGTAAATGTGGAAGGAAAACAGGCGCGCAAAATTGATACCAAAAAAGTCAGAAGGCTGTAAATTGTACGAGTATATCTAAATCCTGAGTTCTTATGCAGTTCATAGTTTTTGGGGGAAACAATTCAAAATCGCTTTCCTATTTGTAGCATACATGTTTACTTTGCAGATGTTCTTCTTTTCCGTTCGACCTGGAACTGTTGAGCAAGTTGCTGATTACGCTCGGAACACCAATTCCTGTTTCATGATAAATCTCGGAGCTCCATTCCTTATGGAAATGCATTCCGAGAGACTTCGTGAGGCCCTGCCTTACGTGGACATTGTTTTTGGGAATGAAACAGTTAAGACAATGAAGGAATATTGTTTGAATGCTCGTGTGGGATTCTAAATGAACCTCTGTTTAGGAAGCCAAAGCCTTGTCAGTTGTTCAAGGGTTTGAGACAGATGACCTTGTGGAAATTGCACTGAAATTGTCCAACTTGACAAAACTGAACAAGGCTAGAGCTCGAATGGTTGTTCTAACTCGAGGAAATGAACCTGTACTTCTGGTTCAAGGTAAGGATACTTGAACTTGACCTTGTCGGCTAACATGCTAATTACCTGGAGTATGTATGAAGCATTCACTGAAACTCTAAAATCGTTTTACAGGAGATCTGGTCCTCCAGTTCCCTGTCATCGATGTGCCTGAGGAAGAGATCAAAGACACGAATGGCGCTGGGGATGCTTTTGTTGGGGGTTAGAAAAAACACTTAAAAACAAAGTATCACCAATGGTATAATTTGTAACAAAACTTAAAATTTCGAGTTATTGAAATGTTTACAGGATTTCTGTCCCAGTACATCAAGAGCAAGCCCTTGGAAATATGTGTTAACTGCGGGATTTGGGCTGCTTCAGTGGTGATTCAGCAATTAGGATGCACTTTGCCTAAAAGACATGACAAACAAACGAAATATGCCTATTCGTAGAGGCCTTGGATACCTTCACTATTTTTGTACATTTAGACTATTTTCTAAGAATTTCAAAAGAAACTCAAGTTGAGAAGTTGGGTCACTACAAATTTTGTTGGTCAACACTTCTGGGAATACAATGAGAGAGAAGTGAATAAATCTCACCCTATAATTTTTACCTTTTAAACCCTTTACATTTTGGAGATCCAAGTATACTCTTCGGTTTTATTTTCAACGATTTCATATCATGTTTAGTGTATATAATTATAATAGAAATTGGAATCTCTCGTATGCTATGAATTATGAATAGGCATTATGAATTTGAATCACACAATTTGTGCATAAAACGCAGCATTTAAATTAAAGAGAAATAAGCATTTGCTAAAAGATACAAATAGAGGATTTGGCAGTGAGAAGTGTTCACAAACAGCAGTACGTAAATACACACTCGACTCAGATTAAGTAATCTTCACAATTTATGATTTATGAATTACAATGTTTCGAGAACAAAAAATCAAATATTTCGAAAGAAATATATTATGTACTACCTACAGCATACACTATATCAATAGTTATATAAAATCTATTAATCTATTTTACTCATGCATACAGACAATTATTTAATGTTTGAAAACAATAGTACAGTTACTACGCGCCATCATAAAGAGAAATATCAGGTATGAAAAAACCAGTAGTCCGCAACAGGCGAAACTGGTACTCAAGCAAGCACTACACAACATATTGCGCTACGGTGCTCTGCATGCAGTGTGATATGTTAAAATTCTTGCCAAAACGTGATTTACAAATTACACATTTTTAGCGATGGTTAGTGCCTACGTCTATCTACAGTGCTATCTACTCCATCTATAAACTACACAACTAGGAACATTTATAATCTAACTTTAAACAATTCTAATGAGACAAAAAGTTCGATATAATGTTTTGTGCCTTTGTTTGTTACGACGAACACGCAATCTGACTTTTCTAAGTTTTCTACGGCTAAAGGTGCAAAGCTCGGCATTGTTGTCTTTGTACGTCTCTGAATTGAATTAAATATCTAATACGCAGACTATAATTATTAAGTAGGTTTGCATTTAATTTGTGGGTAGAACATATTTAGCCTGAAGTCAATGAGTTTTTACAACTGCAACAATTAACAGCTTCATAGTATTTATATTTTGTGAAAATATTTGTAACAAAAGTTAAATAGAGTCTATCGTCTGGCTCAGATTCAGTCAGCTGAGAGCAATTCCGCCTACATAGTACAGTCGAGTGAGTATTCATTAACACTTCTTACAAGAATACTTTATCTTATCTTTTTTTCAATAAGCATCTCATGAACCTGGGAAAGCATATTCCACAATTACAAAAGTTCAACAGACATTATCACATTTCAGTTTCCAAAGGCATGCTTTTACTTCTGCTGCTCAAAGCCTTGAAGTCAGCCTCTCTGTCTCGATAAGGGTCATTGTGCTGCTGTTGAGTTCTGGAAGAGGCAGACGGAATGTACTGGCTCTGAGCACTGCGCATGGGCGGCAGATGGGCCGCAGCGTCAACGCTCGTCTCCAAGTACGTGCTTACAGGCCGGATAGTTTCATCCAGCTCGTAGTCCAACTCCGTTGTCGTGTCTAAATCGTCCAAACTCGTTTCTTTTACACGTCCTGCCGGAATACCTGCTCGTCTGTATTCGGGGGAGTAGTTCTCCGCGCGATTCGGACTGAATGACATCATTTCGGGTGACTCTTCCTGCTGCAAAATGGGTTGACTCTGACTGGTATGAAATAACCCAGCACCATTGACACTCATACCTTCATCTTTATCTCGGTAGGGCAGTGTGGGTGTGTCGCCGTAGTTTGGTAACGAAGGCCTGGGTTGATACGAACTGGGATCGTACTGAAGTTGTTCGTAGCTCTTGGAGAACGGCTCGTCTGTGGCATTCTGGCGTTTGAGCCCACCTGAAGCGCCCTTTCCATACTGTCGCAAGGAAACCGGAGTAAGATTGTCTGAAGACTCGGAGATATCATCAGTTGACGGTTGAAGTGGGAATGTCGATGCAGTTGCCATCGACGTACTTCGATGAAATTCGTTGGGGTCATTTGTATTCTTGTACTTCACAGCATTGCCGTTACTCTGAAGACTGGGTCCTGAGTCCCAGTAGTCCTGGTGGGGTACGCCAATGGAACCCATTGACGGCGTTTCTCGGAAGTTCTGATTTTGAAAGGTGAGATCGAAGTTGGGTTTTGGCTGAACGTCTGCTCTTACGCTACGGAGATTATGAGACTTTGGGACTTGGGGTGGTGGCGGGGGTAGGCCGTTGGCAGAAGAAGGTATGGGTCGTGGACGACCCATTGGATGTCGACTGTAGTTGACCACCCCCAATGGCTCGTCGAATTCAGAGGACATTGCTGTTCTCTGCGTCTGGGTGTCGTATAAATCATAGGAACTTGTATCGAACTGAGATTGGGACTTTTCAATGGAATCAAAGCTTCCGTTCATCTTGTTATAATTGTTCAGCGTTGATTCGGCATTCGAAGTGACCGACTTCTGCTGTGAAAGTAATTATCAGTATTTAGTCAAGTATGCTTTAGAAAATCTCACCAGTATCGGTGAAATTGAGTTATAATGTTGTTTTATTTTATTTTATAACTTACCGAACTAATTATTTCCGCCATTCGTCTACGGTATCCTGCTTCACTAAGACTAGCCATTGAAGTGAACGATCTACTGGATCGAATCGAGGCACGTACTGAATTCCTTCTTTCCAGTCGCTCCATTTGACGCTGCTTCGACTTGGTATACCAGAATACCAAAATGAACACAATAAGAACTAAAGCTAGAATTGAAGCAACCATTGCTCCGATCGTCACAGAATCACTGGTCCATGCCAAGGGGTTGATGCTGACCTTCGGGTCTAAAAGTGTTTTACGAATTATAAATTATAAACTCGTAAACATTAAGGAATCTTGGAAAATCCACGCATACGCTGATCTAGGGTCCAGTACTTACCAGTTTCACAAATAAAAGGAAGTCGGTATGAACAGTCTGTTACTCTAATGGTTCCAGTCACGAACACAGTACAATCACCAAACCGATCGACGTCCTGGACCCAGACTCGGTCATAGTAGTCGTAGTCTTCTTGTTGGTTCCTCAAAAAATTGGTCACGAAGTAGTAGCTGGTTTCGACGTATGGCATGGAAGCATTTTCCTTCTTACAAAATTCTTTGGCTTCTGAGAAGTTCATGTGACCACCAATGTAGATGTAGCAAGTATCGGCAACAATTGTGTATCCAGGAGGACATTTTCCGCTCAATAGTGTTCGATTATCAGTTCGATATGGCTGAAATAACACACGTAGAAGGTCGATGTTGTCGTTCTCATCCTTGATTCGTCCCATGACTGGAATGTCCTCCTTATAACCCCACCAATTGTGTCGGGCGTCTACTGCACTCTGAGGCTCGTAGCTGGAATTTAATTGTTTTCAGTTATTTAAATGCATTTATGAATTTAACATTTATGTTTGCAAGCAGAGATTAATGCAACCCTCAACCCAGGTATATTCGTGGTACATGCATATTACAGCATACCTGATTGCCCTGGGCCTGTATGGTTTCAGTAGCATTTTAGCGAAGACCAGGTTAGCATTAGAGGCGTAGCAGAGATAGGATGAGATCAGGCAACATACAATTTTATTTAAAAGATATAGAGAGAAAAAACGAAATTAGTTTCATGTCATATTCAAATCGATCGGAGAAAATTTAACAAAATCAAGATTTTGTAGCTCACCTAGATTTATTGACTGTCATGAGTTCGTATGCATTTGCCGGATTTACAAATATGTTGTCAATGTACTGCTGGCCAGTGCTTCCCGCCACGATTGTTGATCGGTCTTCGAGGTCCGTTGCAACGTTTCTATAATCAAATACCTCAATTTACAATTTCTCCGTGTGGAAGTTCAAGTTATATGTTCTGTTCTGTTCAACGACTTACAAATAGAAGGAATTATGTGTGCAGGACTGGTAGATTGGAAGACGAACTTTGTCAAAGCCAGTTACTTCCATTATATGCTCACCACGATTGGAATTGAAGTAATTATCGGTCAAGTTGGACACAACCTAAGAGAAACAGGTTAAACGTATTAAACCCCAGAACCAAATATCTTCCGGACTTGATTTGCGGGAGCTGATTTATTTTGACTCACTTGACTCAGAACAACGACAGGGACGAAGTTGGCATCATTACGGGTTACAATATTCCTGTAGAACACGATTTCCTGGTAGGGACTGCTTCGTCGTCCTTCAACGTGAATGACTTCGCGATTCGAGTTATTTTCAAATACGTTATTGTGAACGTATCCCTTGAGAGAGGTCGCAGTTCCACTGGAATCGGAAATAATGTGAAGACCACCTTGATTTCGTCTAAGAACGTTGTTCTGAAAGAACGATAATATTCACGTAAGTAATTTGATTTTGTCCGCTTTATTTTGATTTACAGTAGGTATTGATTGGTATTCCTTACCCTGAAATAAATGTTGAGCATGTTTTGAACGTCAAAGCGTACGGTGCTGTTACAGGACGAAAAATTTCCATAAAATTGTCTACAATTATCCTCGAATCGATTTCGCTCCAGTGAAACTGTTGGACTGATTTCCCCTGCAGAGCCGTAGTAAAAAGCTCCTTCTGAGTTGTTTTGAAATGTTGTGTACGAGATGTTGTGCTGAATGCTTCGATCTGAAGGAAAGAAGTCGAAAATCTAGTAAGTTCAATCAAATTCTGTGGATACTTGTTTAATTCGAATAATCTATTCAGTGGCGAACCTAGACCATGTGGCGATACAGGCAGAGTGAGTACTTCGGCAACAAAGCCGTGGTACGCTGTTGCACCTGTAGCATGTAGCTTAACGCTTAAACTTGGCCAACTGGTCTGATAGAATTTATTTGACGTATTCGGATCGTATTCCATGGAAATTGTTGTTATTTCTTCTGTGGTCGAATTGTAAATATCTCCATCGATCAACTTGATGTAGTCCGGAGGCCATGGCTTTCCCGTTGAGTTGAACAAGTTCAGTTGCATAAGTCTGAAATAAATCAATCAATCAATCAAGGCTGATTAAAAGTTTGATAGCTAACTTGATTGGTTTCCGCAGAGGAGTCATATCCTTACCGAAATCCGAGATTCTTGGCTCCATAAACGCTTTTGAATATTTTGACACAGTCAACAGGGAAATTGTCATATTTGTAGTATAGCACAACTCTTTCCTCGACAACAATCTCCTTATTTGTATCACAAATGTCCACCATGCCAAACAGGCCGTAAGGAATCTCAATTTTCTTCAAAGGAAAAAATGAGCTCGAGTCTGAGCGCTGAGCTTCTCCGGTCAATGATACTCCTGTAAATCCCATTCCCATGTTGTCGATAATACTAGAATACCATAAACAGGAGTAAGTAAATAAAATTGAGTGATACATTGCGTGTATAATATAAATAAAATAAAACTTACAAATTGTTAGTGATTCGCATTGTTCTTGGAGAAGAAACAATGGAAATAGCATGTGAAGCTGATTTGCTTATGTTGACGTTCCGAATAAATGGACTTTGCATTATACTTAGCACCGCTGGACTCTTTTCATTATGAAGAATTCCAGCTCCAACGATATTAACATATTCCAGCAGGCTTTCTTCTCGTTCGTATGAACTATGCGTTACTGCGTCATGCATTCTAGACTCAAATAGATGCTGCTCGAAATCAGGCACCGCAAACCTAAACAATAGTAATTTAATTTTCATCGTCTTTTGGATTTTGCAATTTCTTTCTGGCCTTCCGGTGCGTTTTCACTTATTTCGATACTGAGAATCGAGAGCTTCTAATAAATTGAATCGGAAAATTCTTACCTTATGCCACCCCAGTATTCCATGGTTCGATTTAAGTTCCTTTCACCGCAGTTTATGAAAATAAAATCATTGTCCCAATAACAAGGGTAATCGTAGCCGTACAACTGACCATTCATGCGAACAGGACATTCATCCAACGTTTTTTCGTCACCTATTGCAAGAATAAAAAAAATTAAACATGCCCAGACACAGTATACCTGAAATCCCTATTCGCATTTGAATGTACGGTTTCTTACCAACGCACTGATACGGTTCAGGCCATTGTCGTATCCTAGTGAGTGAATTGTAGTGAAATTCGACTCGACGTCCGAAATCAAAGTAAGTATTCATATGGTCAAATCCAAGCTGACGGCAAACCACTTGAACATTCCTCTCCGTAAATCGATTGTCACACATTGGAATCCATTGCAGTGTTGTTCGATTGAAATATTCAAGAAATCCCTGATTCGTACCACGCTCGCACTTGTCTTCCGAACACAAACGGACACTTTTCTCAACTCCACCCAGTGTTGTAAACCGTTGTAAAGTTTCCAGTTGTTCCTACATAAAAGCTTTTACTGAAAGCCATTTCTTTGATAGAATATGGGTTGTCTAAAAGTCTTTGAAGCTCAAGTTACCATTTTCTGGAGTGTAATTGGTCGCATCGTAATTGGTGCATCATATGTTCCACGGGCAAACAGAGGTCCGAGAGCAAGTATACCAACACTGGGATAAAACTCTATTTGAACTCCAGGTGCAATGCTGAGCTGGGCAGTTGGCATAATGGTCAAGTCTGATCTAACGATGTAGGGCTGGTCTCTGTAGTACAAGGTGAGCGGATGCATCAGCCTTCCAGATAGGTTGTCAATGGTGATGTCGTTCTCGGGTTCAAATGTGGTGGAGAGCGGAGAAGTGAAGCTATCCTGAAGCAAGTAAGGTCGATAGTAGGCAATAGCGTAGCTATTCCAGTCATCGAAGTCAAAAATCCTGTCTTTGATTCTCCGCGGATCCGATGTTCCCCACCTAAAAACCACGGACGCACATTTTTAGTATGTAACTGCAACTATGAAGATAGGCACCAAAGTTCTATTTATAAATACTCACCAATTCTGAACAACATTAACAATATTTTCCATTTTCGCTGTTTTGATTCCAGCAAGAAGCTCATAGTCCAATTGATTATCCCCAAATAAATTGTTGGTTACGTTTATTTTTTGTAAACCCTTCATTCCGATAGCGTAGCTGAGAGGCTGGTAGGTGGCATTATTCAACATTCTGTACGCATGCTCACGATGATAGGCTGGATTCACTCGGTTCATTTTGACTTGATTGTGAACGAAATAGGCTTGAACCTGTCCCAGAATTTCGGATTGAGAGTCTGTTTCAAACTGGACGACATGTGAGGCTTGGTTCATGACGAATCGATTATTGAAAATCATGATTTCCTTTTCCATTCCGGATAATGTGAAAACGCCATGCTTGCAATTATTGTTTTCAAATATAGAGTCGACAATAGTCACTTTAGCAAAATGGCCGCTGATGAGCGCTTCGAAGTTTTGGTTGTGAATAAACGAGATGTTTTGGAAGTGTACAGAGTGTGTATGATTCTCGTTGTACTGCCACACATATGGAAGGGACACTTGAAACCCTCCTTCCTTGTTCCTGTCCACAATGTTGTCACGCATAATCCAGTGGTACAAGTTATTCGAATTTCGGAGATCCCTGTATCAAAACATTACGAGAACTCAATTGTACATGCTTTAAAATATAATGTTCAACCCGTATCCGAATTAATCTCAAAACTGCTTACTTGCTGTACTGAACGATGGCTTTATCATTGTCAGTAATTGTTGTCAAGTTGATCATAAAAGTAATTTCGGAAATATTTGATTTGTAGATTTCTCGGAAAGGGGTGTAGACATGGAAGGCTTCTCCGTGGTTGAATGAAAGTTCAGATTGGATCACTTCAATTGACTCGTTCGCCTTTCTCAAATAAATATCCCCATCTTCATTTTCATAACGGTTGTAATGAATGGCTGCAATTCCTCTTCCGTTGTATCTGATTTTGGAATCATGAATCTTCAATTTCGGCAATGGGCCCCGTAAATGTGTTGACCGCAAGTAGGGACTTTCAGGAGCTCTGATAGCACGAACCAGAATGATGCAGTTGCCTCGAGGTCTTGATCCACTCGTAAACCAGAGCGTGATTCCATATGAACTGCTCACAGTGGGAAATGAGACTTGATCCCGTTTTACAGACCAAACTTCCAAATCAGGAAAGTATTCAATTCCGGTTTTGGCTGGAATGTCAATCCGATCATAGATCCAAATATTTTCAGTACTCTCGTTGTGAAACGGGTTGAGGAGCTGCATGGAAATCACAAAGTTCTGATCTCGAGCAACAATATTGTACAGTTCATTAACATCGGAGTCCATGCTAGTGATAATGTATTTGTAGCTGTCGGGTTCCAGCCATAAATCTCGGTCTCTCATTGGCAGTGTAACAATATTGTCTCGTTTCCCCACAGAAATCCAGCCGGCCATCTCGCGCTGATGTGGACGAAGAATGGCTGGATCGTGTAGAATTCCTGCTCCCTTGTTATGCTCCATCAGACAACCTGTGAGGTAAGTTCAATATAACGAATGGAATTATTTGTCTTCAGTGCAATTGATTATTTCTGACCTAAGTACCTTTCATATGAAGTCCAAGTTGTCGAAGCAAAACTCCATTTCCCAAATTCCGACTGAATTCGGATTTTTCCACCACGTTGACCGAGTCGGGGTAGTAAATGTCAGAGTAGATTATTCCCAATCCGTCTCCCGTGTTGTCAGATACGCGGATGTCAGTGAGCACGTGATGACTAAAATCCAGTTGAATTGCTGCAAGATTTGAGAAGTAAATAAGTAAATGGATTGATTGGAATAAGTCGTATCATGACTCAAGATCGGATGTTGAAACACGAATGAGTAAAAATATCGGGTTGAAAAAGTGTGGTAAATATTGGAGGAAAAAATCGTAAATAATGAAATTGAAAATGTCGTCCGCAAAAAGTTGGATCCGTAAAGAAATCGCGTTAGCTTGCGAACATATGTCCATTAGATTGATGCGTATGTATTAAAAGAATCAAAACTTGAGTTACGAACCGATTTATATATATATATATGTTAGTTCTGCAGTAATTAAAAATTGAATAGAAATACATATTATTTAACTTTAAAATATGAATTAAACTGCAGCTACAAGAATCAGTAGTGCACAGTTCATACGAGTTTAAAATTTTTAAAAACTTGAATTTGATTATGATAGTTTAGCAGGTAAATTGTGAAATGCGTCTGATTTTGATGCAATATTATGAATTTATTCATAAAAGCCAATTCATAATTTTTCCACATGTTTTGTATACATTATAATTTAAAACTAAATATTTCCAACATTTCGAAGCAAAATGTACTAAGTGGTTCAAATGCTTAGACTCGTACAATATTGGTCCTTAGTCGTTCCTATTGTTTTGCCTTGCACGTTTTCAATTATATTATGTTTCTCTTCCACATTAGCTTATGTAATATGTTTTGACTTCCAATTTAAAGTCCTGATTTCGGAGTTATCCGTACTTACCATCTTAGCGAAGATTAAACAAGGAACTGCCCTCAACTCACCCGGCTTGTGTTCATTTGTATGTGGATCCAAGAGCCCAGCTTTCTCCACGGAGGAGTACTTCATGACGCCTTTCTCTGCAGTGATTGCCATTCGAATTCCAGCCCAAGACGTGTCATAACACCGAATTCCGACCACATTGTCATGAGTGCAGGAGTTCTCAATGTCTTCGCTCGTCTCAGCCTCACATTTTGTAATATCATTATCCCACACGGAGCATCTCACGTTACTGAAAGGAAGATTGAAACAAATGTTTGCTCAAGACACTCTGTTTGCTCAGTTAGAAAGCATGAAATGAGCTTTTACTCTGAAAGAAAGGATTGCATTACCTCATTAGGATTTGCTCTGAAGGGCTCGCCTGTGGTATTTCAAATCTCTCCAAGAGCCAGTCAATAGGGTTGAGCACAAATCCCATTTGGCGACATGCAATTGCTGCTGCTTGCACGTCAAATCCGTAATTACAGAGTGAGCCCCATGTATTTCCCATTCGAACCTTCAAATTCAAATAAATTTACGAGGTTGAAGTCAGTATCTTAAAAATGCAGTTATGTGAATATGTTCTTAAATTTATTTTTACCTGTAATCTCCCATCCTTTCTTGTTTTTCCTCCAACAAGTCGAACAGGTGCATCGGTTGCATTGACACGTCCCATATCAAACAATGTAAACTTGACAATCTCTCCGTCCCCATAACCAAATCCTTCAGCATGGAACTGACCGCCGACCATAATTCCCACAGAAGG
>JAQFYU010001881.1:0-13384 GCA_034694905.1 Ceratophysella granulata
GCTATCCTCAGCTTCTAAATTCTGAATAAAATTCGAAAGCTTCTTTAATCGGTTATTATTGTCAATAAATTATCAATCAAATTTAAGGTGCTTAGTTCTCTTTTCCAAAGGGAAGGCAATTATCGTATCCACCCTGTATATTTAACTTCATTATCATAATAGTTCATATGGTTAGTTTCCTAAAAACCTTACCTTGATTCGATCCTTTTTGAGATTCCGGTCCACTGTGGTCTCCACACCGAATCGGGTCAGAGTCCCAAGGAGCTTGTTTTTGTCCGTGAGTGAGGAATGGAAGCTGAGCATCGACATGTTCGTCGAAAGTTCATCCTGAAAGCATTCATAATTCAAACAAAACATTTCATTTTAAAATATATGCATATGAACCTGGCGAAGTCTGGTTTGGTAAAAAAAATCCACAGTGCATCTCAAATCTCAATATTTTATATCAGAACCTCATCAGTCGGTTTTTCGGGAACACGGCAAAGCCACTTGTCTTCGGAGTATTTGAGAATTTCCTCAGTTAGACCCAGTCCCAGTCTTTTGGCAGGATTCGGGTCAAAAAGTTTACGGAAAAGGCGTCGGGCCTTGTTCGACAGGATTTTGAAGGGTTTGGGCGTTTTCATAATTCGGCTTTTGCACCAAAGGTCAAAGGAGTGATAGCGTGGGTCCGACCCTCGATCCGCTTTCTGCCATGGAATGCATCCTGTCAAATTCGTAAAATTATTATGTAAAATCAATAATTTGTTAAGAAATTTCAAAATCAGTAGAATCGGCGTTTGCATGATTTCAAAAAGTCATCTTTTGTCTGCACAAAATCATTTAACCAGAATTTTATATGAAGAAAGCAGCGTGTTTAATAATATTTAATACCTAAAGAAAATACTCGACTTTGAAATATATGTAAAATAAAAATAAGAAGAAAACAAAGGTGAATTAGACTATGAAGCGATTAATTAAATCAAAAAAAATCCGAATA
This sequence comes from Ceratophysella granulata, assembly GCA_034694905.1. Classification (NCBI taxonomy): domain Eukaryota; kingdom Metazoa; phylum Arthropoda; class Collembola; order Poduromorpha; family Hypogastruridae; genus Ceratophysella; species Ceratophysella granulata. Next base: position 977 of record JAQFYU010001881.1, read on the forward strand.
GGAAAATCATAGAAACGGGATACAATACGAAATTAGAATTTTGAATCAAACAGGATTTTCAAAAATCCCGAATTACCGGTCAAACAGAGAAAAAGGAGGATCCCGAGCTGCCAAGTGTCCTGATGAAACTCAACCGTGTAGGCCGTATCCTGAAGAGCACTCACAACTTCCGGTGGACAGTAGGGCACCCACTCATTGAACCTCGTCACCACAGATCCTCTCCGTCGACACTCCCCAAAATCACCCAATTTCACTTTAGAAAAATCACTTTTGAAAATGAGCACATTGTCCAACTTGACATCCCGATGAACCAGGTCATGATTGTGCATAAAATCCAGTGCAGCTCCCAACTGACGAGCAACTTTTTTGGAGTAAAGTTCTCCAATCCCAATTTCGGACACATTTGAAGTTAAGTCTCCGAATTGAGCGTATTCTTGTGCAAAAATGTAGCAGTCTTCCGCTTCAAAGAGAATGTCAAAAGTTTTAGCTATTACTCGGCCTGCATTGAGTAATCCCAGATTGTAACTGTAGTGAAATTCACGAATAAAGTCTTTGACCGTTGTTGAGTCCTTGTGAACAGCTTTCAAGATGAGCTCTCCGCGTGTTTTCCGATGTTCAACTAGGAATACTTTGGCAAACCAACCTTCGCCCACTTCCTGGAGTACGTCGAATTCCTTTTCCAGTGAAATCTGCAAATTCAAATGATTGGCAAATAAATAATTCCACAATTGCGATGCGCCGCTGTAAATACGGAAAATAAAATAATTGTTTCTTTTTTGAAAAGCGAAAAGCTTTTATTGCAATTTTTTAATATCTAGAAACACTGATTTTAGTCGTAACTTGTAACGTCTAATAAGGTTGAGTTTTCTTAAATCGAATAAATGCAATTTTATTAACAACTCTTGATAATAAAGCAAAATTTTGTACTGCTTACCTTGGGAATCTTAAAATTCGGAATTGTGTGCAAATCTGTGGATCTTCCTTCTCCGCCCATCATGCCGCAATTATGGCTTCAATGTTAGGTTTCTCTGAGCTTAACGATTTTCAGTTCCGTTCCGAAGTACAAACACCCGATTCTAACCCGATTCTACATTTTTCAGTCCCGAATATTAATATTTAGCCCGTTAAACCTTTCGTATCGACGTGATTACGAAAATCGAAAACGCAGATTTGGTTTTTCCAAGATCTTGCCTGGGTTCCGCCTGGGTTCCGAACTCCCGAATGACTACCCGGGGATCTTCGTTTGCTCACTGAAAATCCCGTTTCAAGCATTAGCATTCCAGTTGTTGGGTTACTAAGCTTCAAAAATCAGAGGTTTATAGATTTGGGAGTGAATAGCTGTCGGCCTAAGTTCCAAACAGCCAGTACACTACATTTACATCTCTTGAGAAGTTGTAAAATTGGCTATTCTTAGATCTTCTCGTATGGGAGGATCATCAAGATCTCTGCATAAGCATTTAGCATTTCCCCGAGTTTAAGCGAGCAAAATATAAACATCTCAGGGACTTCTATGGGATATTCCTTTTCCTTTTATATTTACAAACTCATATGTTACTCAAATTGCCAGGCACAAGCATTTCGTCGGAAAATCGAGATTTGCACTTGCCAAATTACAAACACTTAGCTAATACCCAAGCTTATGAGCTGAGACATAGCCAGCGTCGTTCCACAATTGTCTTCATCCAGGAATTGCTGTGCCGTCGGAGGCTTTCCGTGTAATTGGGCTTTGTGAACTGAGTTGCAGCATGTGGGAAAGTTTGCCTAGTTCTTCTTGAAACGCAAACGAATGACTTTTTTTAATGTTTGATGGAGACAAAGACAAACTGCGAACCTTGAAATTAGGATGCCATTCCTGCTCCGGACTAAAGGCATGTATGACGCTGACTAATTTAAACGACCTGTCATCTGGAAGTCTGAAACTAGGGGAATATTATGCGTTCCATTTTTAAAACACATCAGCAGATCATTATGCCACTGAGCGAAATACGAAAAATAGCAAAAGAATTACTCAATTTTCTATTTTACCAGTCATATTCATTTATTTCCACAATTCGCCATTGATTAGAATATTTTTGTTCTACATCATGTTCATCCCAAGTAAGATTCTGGAGTGACCACATTCTAATACCTAAGAATTTGGAGATTTTTGTAGCTTTTTGTATTCCTAAACGATTCCAATGATTCCAATTCCTGATTTCTGACGATGCTTCCGGTCCGACGACAGATCCTAAAACTTGGGGATTAAGCTTTTGATGGGTGCAGGCTTGGAGCCCATGAACTGGACGGCCTTTGCGAAGAGGACTGAGCAGGTTCCAAGACCAATAATGAAGGCTTCACGTGAGGAAAAGCCCAAAAAGTTGTAGCGGGTGGGCAGAGACAGAGAAATAGTGTTTGCAACCATGACCCCAGCTCCATAGAGGCCGAACATGTTACCGCCCATGTAGCAGAGATAGCCTTGTACCAAGATTCCGATTGCCTGGAAAATCAATTAATTAATGAGACCACTCTGTGAAATTAGCCTTAGCAACCGCTAACCATGATCAAAGACTGCCGTTGCTGGTTCTTACCGTGATGACCTGAGTGGACGTGACGATGGTCTTGTTCTGACGCATGATCCAGGCAATGATTGGAATTAAGGCCATGACGATATGGATCTATAATTGGTAGAATCAGAATGAGTTCAAACTAAATACAAAATTGGATGATTTGATGTTCAATCTTTCGGATTTTCGTACATGAGCCCATTGAGTGGGATAATGTGTCATCCAGACACTGGCCACAAACGTGGGATAGCCCACAATGACCGTGAACCAAGCAAAGAGGTAATGGTGTTGAAGGAACCAGTGGGCCATCGTCATTTGGTCATTTTCCTCCACGTAGAAATAAACTTAAAAAAAAACACAAATTAAGATATACAGAAAATTTTTGAAGTTGTTTTTAGAACTTACTGATGGATAAGAGTCCCATAAGATTGGAAGCAATGCCCAAAATGAACCAAAGCCCATTGTAAACAATCCCAAGCATGGACATGGAGTCCAGGTAAACGTAGTACATGCCCCAGATGCAGGCCGCAATAGCAACAACCTCCAGAATGCCCAAAACTATGTTTGACATGATGCGGCTGTGAAGAAGTTCACTTGGAACTCCACAAAATAAGGACTTTCACCTGCTTTCACCGACTAGCCAAACTTTTATTTACCCAATCGTCAATTTAAATATGAACAGCGGAAAACTGGAGATTTGTAAGTTTCTATCTTATTCGATTTGTTTATGGAAAACGTAAATATATACAAAGTAATGTGAAAATTTAGTTGTCATGGCAATATCCATTTAGTAAATCCTCTACATATTTTATGCGCAATTCCATTTTTATTATGCATTTTACTTCAAAATTGTTACAAACAGTAGATACATAATTTAAAATATAGAATTCGACATGACGATTCGTATCGGATGTGAATATCCAGAAACACGCTTTACATACATTAAAGCTACAATAATTAGAATCTAGGTCAATAGGCAACAGAACTTGGATGGAACCGGCTCTCGTTCAAGTTTGTCATTAATAACTTGTTTACGTGAGATGCAGGGAGCTCAAAAACATGAATCTTCAATTAGATAAGCTCTTCATAACTTTTCTCTGAGTTGTGTCAGTGTCAGTGCAGGAAGTACAGCATCTATTCAGAAAGAACCATGAGATTATCTGGAGCAAAGCTTTGGCTGTCTAAATTCCGATTACTCGTCTTTCACGTCTCATTCCACAGTCTATTTCCATCGATTCAGGCCAACGACTTGCATCTTGCATCGTGTCGTGTGTCGTGTAACGCGTATTCTCAATTCTCAATGCCGCTGACGGTAATTCGAGATTTTAACCCCATTTTTTGGGTCAAATTACACGTTTTACCCGCTTGTACCGATTAAAACTTCATAATTCAAAATCTGATCAATTGTTTATTTAAAAGTATATAAACAACTTATAATCCAATTTTCACAATTAATCTGAGACCTATTAAAGAATGGAAATTGTTTTCCGCATTCCAGAAAAATTCAATGGCGTGAAACTTGACAGCTACGAAATTATTCCTAAGTGTTCATCCTCGTGAGATACTCCCAGTAGGTGATGACCAAGTTGGTGGTCAGCGGGGTCCCGGATTTGAGCGTCATGATAGCCAGAGTTTTGGCGAAGACGAAGGAGCAGAAGGCCAGGCCAATTATGAACATTTCCCGTCCGGATATTTCCAGGATGGAGTAACGAGTGGGCATGGACAGGAAGATGATATTAGCCAGCATCAGACCCGCACCATATGCGACAAAGTGACTCTTAGTCAAGTAGGCTAAATAGGCATGGGACAGGATGGTCAGAACTGTGGTCAGCTGTGTGGATACCACGATGAGCCCTTCTCGCTGGGTTATCCAGGAAATCAGGGGAATGAGTGCCAAGCCCACGTGACCCTGGAGAATTTAGAAAATACTGTCATTAGATACCTGACATACACTTTACATCCTTGACCTTTTGATCGTTTTTATTATTGAAAACTTTTAATTATCCAGTACTTTTCAATTTTCGAATTACGGAGCTATTATTTAAATCCAATTTCATAATTCAACTGTTCTAATTGTTTTATCGAAATCGTTCGCAATGTGACTGATTTCCCACTCACATGAGACCAGTAAGCGGAGTAGTGTCCACAGGAGTGACTCATCCAGATGCTGGCAACAAAGGTTGGGTAACCAATAATGACCGTGAACCAGGCGAAAAGGTAGTGATTCTGCAGTAGCCAATGAGCGTCCGACGCTCGGTCATCATCGTCCATGCAATTGTACACTGAAATTGAAATTACATAATTTCTACAAGTCTTCTAACGTTTCGTTGCATCTCCTAGCGAATCTACAGATAATGCAGAAGGTGCACGATGCAAAATTTTCTTATCGCCGTTTTACAGTTTTTTATTTACAGATTGAGAGAAGTCCCATGGCGTTTGAAAGGAACCCCAGAATGAACCATAGCCCATTGTATACAATTTCCAGAATGTTCGTCGAGTCAATGTAGACGTGATACATGCCCCATACACAACTTGCAATTGCAGCAGCTTCCAAAATTGCGAGAAAAAATCCGTTAGCCATTATTGATTTCTTTCACTTTGAAATGTTCCGGAAATCGAGGCAATGTTTGTGTATTTCTGCTAAATTTTGAAGTGTGGTAGGTGGACATGTTTAGAATGCTGTTGTACAAACGTAAACAATTATTATCGGAATCAGCTATCGGTAGATTGCGTCGCGTTGTCTTGCCAAGTGATTCAGACATTAGGTATTGCCAAATCCAACCCAAACTCTTATCGTTAATTTCCTTTTACAATTGCATATTCATCAAAGAAAGAGACAAATACATAAACCACATTGTAGTCGGGATCGGGATGGTATTGATAATTCAATTTTTAATTTAAGCTTGATGGAATGAGACTGGATAAACAATTGCTATCCTACACAGATTGAATAAATATTCAGGAAAAATCAAAATTCTGTATTCAATTCTCAAAAGGGTTCAAACTGGGATCATAGTCATCATCAACTTCAAATGGATTTTTAGTTGGCTTGGAGTCCAAAGACGGATTGTTAGCATCTTCATCATCCTCAAATGGATTTGCTGACTTTTTAGTTGAAGAAGCTGCAGCTGCAGCTGAGATACTCAAACCGGAACTTGATTGTGCCTGTCCACGAGGCCGTCTAATAGCCTTCGCACCCGAGGAAGCATGAACTTGTGGCTTTGGGCCACCGGTTGAGCTCACGCGTGGAAACTGATGTGAAGTTGCAGTGACGTTAGGCGAAACTCCGGGACGTCGACCTTCAAATCCAGTCGGAGCACTCGGTCCTGGTTGCTTCATGGATTCCAAAAATGAATCAATTGGCTGTGGCTGATGCGTTTCTGTGAAATGACGATCCAAGTGGTCACCCTCTTGAAGGCGGAGTCGAGCTTCAGATACAGCTAAGCTTTCTGGAAATTAGTCGATTAAGTTGAAGTTGTGATTAAACTGAATCTACGAGGAATTGAAATAAGGTAAACTGGAGTTGCATTTACGTTTAATTGAGATCTGACCTGGAACAATATGTAGACTGGTCTGAATTCGCAACTTTTCGATGCTGGCTTTCTTATGGACTTGTGGTTGCTCTGGAGTGCGTTCCACTGCTTCATCCTTAAAAATTCCTTTGCTAAAGAAATCAGCGAGAACCGAAAAGGAGTTCGACTTGGCTGTGCTCAACTTGAGAGCGAAATCCGCGTCCATTGCTGCCCGAGATTGCTGAGTCTATGAAATACGTTTACAATTTGTTATTCAAATCCCAGATGAAGTACAGTAATCTGTAAATAAACGTACTTCTTGTTCAGGTGCCAAGATCTCCTTGTTCTTATTCCAACAAACTGGACAGTCCTTTTCATTTTCCGCATAGCTTTCGAAGCAGCTAAATACAAATAATAGAGATTGTACAAAATATCTCACAATTTGAAGTGTAAATAGTCAATGTGCTTACTGTTGATGGAAAGAATGAAGGCAGAGGAAATGAACTGAAGGAAATTCCAGTTTTTGCATACAAGCATTACATCGTGAGCCTTGGAAGACGGATGGCCTGGATTTACGACATGAGATTAGAGATAGTGGTAGAAAATGGTTAGAAATATATCATTTTCAATACTTAACACGAGACATACTTCGTCCGAATATTTTTAATGTGTTCACGAATCCCAACTGTTTCCTGTTGTAACTTCCTTGCATGCTTCTCATCCTCTTCAATGTCTTTTCGATCCAGAACGCGGGTGAGGAAGCTCCGAACTGTACCGAGTTTCAGTTTTGTCTGACAGAGTTTATCCAGAATTGGAAGTGGTTCCATTAGATTTTCCTCCAGGAGTTTGGAAAGAATTTCTTCTACAATTGTTTGTGGACAGCCTGTATTTTTTGGTTCTTCGACTGAAGCGCTCAAGGTTGTTATCAAGTAAAATGCGTCCTTCCAGAGACTTGGCTTGTTCTTTGAATATTTCCGACACGTTTCAATGAAGTGGGTCCAGAGTGCAGGGGCTTTTAGGGCGGCCATGTAGCGAATCGCAAGGAGGTCATTGTGCAAACCCAATTTTTCATAGGCAATGATTTCGCCGGCACTAAAATGAAACTGTATGGTATTTCAAGTAGTGGGATGAGCATTGAAGGTAAATTGTTTCAAATATATTGCAATTTGACATTTTATTTACGACAAACCTTCTTGCAAGCGAATAGAGCTCTGGCCCAATCCCAACTTGGACAGTCTGGAGCCTTCGAAAGAAGTACGAGCATTTTTTCTCGAGTTACGACATCCTGATCTTTGTTGCATAACCATTGATCTAAATATGCTTCCAGCAGAAGATTCATCAGTGGTCCATCATGATTTTCAAATGTCTGCGTCGCAAGAGTATTCAAATTCAATTTATATTCTTGATCACATGCAACTAAATGTTCAATGGTCAATGGTGTTCAATATTTACGAAAGTCGCTTACCAAACAGATGTTTTCCAGCAGAGGTACCAAAATATCCTTCTTGGAAATAAATAAGTCGACTAGTTCCCGCTTTGCTGGAGATTCACAGAGAAGTTTAACGATTTTCTTCGACCCTTCTGGAATATGCAAATCATAACCCACAAATAGTAGAATTCAAGTTCAAGAATATAATTGAAATAGCGATAAACAGGTAAGCAACGGTTGTATCGTACCATTCGATTTTGGATCCGTTTGGCTAACGAGTTGGACTAGGGCGTGACCGTACCTCTTCAGAATCGTTTCTGCATTCTCATCTTGCATTGTTTTTTCAAGAATATTATATAAATCCTCCTTGCATGGATCCCTAACATCTTCTAGCAGAATTTGCAGAGCGCTTCCATATAAGTGATGCTTCTGGGCCAGTTGATAGGCTTGCTTTGACATTCCACCACGGCGGAAGACTTTGATTGCTGTTTGCGGTTCGAGAAAATCGCACGAGGGATCCTACACAAAGGTGAAATGAGAACCGGATGTTTTAAATATCAATTTTTTTTACTAAAAGAACGATCTTGATCGACATTTTAATCCTACCTTGACATAGAGCTCAATCTTTTCATTCAATTTCAGTTTTGTAAGACAGTTTAGAAGAAGTGTAGTCAAATCTGGAGTGGCGTGCCCAGTTTTATGAATAACTTCCAGATACTCCAGAAGATTCAGGACACGAGAAGCGTCTAGATACTAAATTGAAAACATAGAATCAGATATAGCTTTTACACATGGAAATGGCTAATAACGAAAATGTCATACGCCATACCTTTCGGACGACATAGGAAGCCTCCAGCTTTCCAACAGTTTTGCAATACTGTCGAATTGCACCGTCCAGATCTCCCTTAGCGTACAAATGATCGCCGTACTTCCGGAAAACATCTGCCATCGAGTCTGCATCAAAATTGTTGCTCTTTGCTACCTGAGAATTGGGAATTTAACTTTCAGCGAATGTATTTTCAAAGGAGCTCGACAAAGACCAAAAATTCAAGATTTACGCACTTTGATTGCCAGATCATAATGATTTTTCTTGTAAAAAACTCCCATCTTAGTCTGCAGGTCCTTTTCCTTAAGTTGCCAAAGTGTTCCATCAGACGTAATGAGAAATAGACAGCCCCATTCCCCTGCAGCGAATCTAATGGGGTCAGGAGCCATGAGTGGCGAGGAAAATCCAACGAACTTATTGGCACAGTCAAACACGATCATATTGTACCTAAAATTCAATTTCTCATTAGAAAGTTACATAACACATAAATACAATACAGAAAGTGGCACACGTACGAATCCACAGAGAGCTTAGAGATGATTAGCAAATATCCTCTAAAATAATAGAGAAGATGTTTTTCTCCGTCGAATCCGTAGCAAGGACCTCTGCCTTCATGTGTGTAACAGTACACCGCCTAAATTATATTATTTATATATGCATTTTTTAGGTGGTGTATCAACCTACTTATATATTTTCTTTCAAGATCTGACAACTTACATCATTCCTTCCCACAATGAAGTGATCTTCATTGGAACCTTCTGCGTAACAGCTACAATTCAATTCACATCCGGATTTGTCACCTTGTAGCTGCAAGAAGAATGTCACAATTACATTTTACACAGTACGTGTTGGAGTGCTTCAAAATATACTTATTAGTCATACAAAGAAGTAAATCCTAATATTTACCTTGATCTCACGGTCTTTGTTCGTAACTTCGAACGAAAAGACTGTATTAGCTGTCGAAACGAACAGAATGATAGACGAATCAACGGACCGGAAAGCAAGTCCAGTCACTTCACCGTGTTCATCCTCCAGAAGAAGAGCCTTGGGTTTAATATTTCGGTCCCGTGTATAGTCGCCTCTGTAAAGCTGGAGATACCCATCCGTGAAGCCCACAGCTAGGAGATTTAGATTTTCATGAGCTACCAAACAGGATGGTGCCTTGTGACGAGTCAATTTTAGTGTCCTGTCAACAATTACGAAAATCAGCAAATATTCCGTGAAACTTCACTTTGTAATTTGTTGTATCGTTGCATGAATGACATTTAACATACCTTTTCAGTATTGGTTGGAATTGGGAACGGCTGGCATCCTCAATTGGAAGTTCATCCCAGACTTTGATTGAATACGTCCCGACTTCGTCACTCTGAAAATTATATACAAATTACATCGCATTCACGTTACAGTGATTTGATTTTGGAGTTGGAACGGAAGTCGTCAAACTTTATACTTTAATTTTCTTTAATTTGGTTAGGTACCACCTACCCCAAGGGTAACAAGAAACGATGTGCGTTTGAGTTGCTGAATCTGTATAATTCCAGCCACATGAGCTTCAGCTGCCTTTCTGGACTCAAGCTTACGGGAAATGTAATGTAGCGTTCCTTCGGAGTCTCCAAGAACGATCCTCCCTCTTCCACTTGTTCCACACACGACTTCACATCCCTAAAACACATTTATTTATTTTATCAGAAAATATCGTTAAAATGTTAAAAAGTTACGAAACCCATGATGGCCCACCTTCAAGTTCTCTTTAACCTGGATGTCCACATCAACCTTCTCCAGGTCAAAGAACTGGAATCTCCGGCACTAGAATGCAGGTAATGTAGATTAATCATTTAACATTTTATAAACCGCAACGCTGTCGCTGCCCGACAATCAACAGACAGACGTTTTTCTTAAACTATGAATAAACAATACAATGCAAAATATAAGTACTTACTTGAAACAAGGTCATGGTTTGCAGTTGGCTGGGATGGGACGTTACAGCCTCTGTCGCCGGCTACACGAGGCTCAGGTCCAGGTCACAGGTCACTATCTCGCAGGCAGCAGGCACAACAACAGTTCGTCGAAGAAATCCCAGTTCAACCAAATTATTTTTATTTGAACATCATCGACTTATTACTTGAAAAACACCCTTTTCTGTTTTCTCTCCTGTATTGAAGTTGATATTTTCTTTCTGTAATATTTCTCGTCTCTTCTGTACTTAATTCGAGCGAATTGTGTTTGCCGCTCTGACAGCCAAGCCACAGTCTCCGAATTCAGCTCTGCATCATAATCGAAGTCATTTTAAGTTAACACATAAGCAAAAATATAAACGGCATACAATTTTTTAGAATTTTAAATAAAGTTTACATTTTATAATAATAAAATAATACTATTGATCATTTTTTAATAGTTTGTACAATTTGTAGGAAGTCATCTGATGCATCAGTAATCAGTATTGTTTCTACACGAAACTTCAGAATTAGCAATCGAATATTAAGCCGGACAGTTTATTCATACGTAAAACAATATACTCGCAAGTTATTATCATTTCACCAAAACCCAACAAAACTTTTAGGGTATGGGATGATTTAATCTGCTTATTGCACGCTATTGTTTCATGCTCGAGTTCAAGCTATCTGCAGAAAATTGTTCGGTTTTCAGGTATAAAAAATTCAAATCAATTAGGAATTCTGAATGGCGTTGCAGATATAAAAAAATATTTTTTACATTGTCGACTGTCGACTTTAATACATTAATTCATTTAAAAATTGTGTTGCACACAAAACTGTCAGAGAGAATCTGTTCACAATTCACAACTTGGGAATAACAATTTTAGCTAAAATACAGTTCACAATTCAAATTCACAGCCAACGCGAATAAACAGGCAAATTAACCTAAGTTTTCATAAAGACGGGGTCATGGTCATGACATGAGTAGAGCGCACTACAATACAGTTTTCTTACGCAATTGAGCACCACAGAAAGCTTTTCTAGCACAAATGAGTATAATGTACATAAATAAGCCTTTATGGCGGAAGCAACGAGCTACGAATACAAGTTCACAGAAGTCAAGCTGGATTAGAATTTATTTGGACAAATTCCAAAATACTACTACGCTGCTGCTTATATCATATACTGAACCGAACCTATGTATTTATACACACACTGACATGGCAGCTTTCTTTCATACATAGGCTGAATTTGTTGTTCTGCTTAAAAGTTGAATTTGGTGACATAGACCTTAGAGCTCGATTTTTAGGATATTTTCCAGTTATTTGACATATCATTTCAACCCAAGTACCAGCAACACAGGTTCCAGAATGGTCACAGCAGCGACACAGGGTAACAGAGGTGGTCCACGGTGTAGAGGTGAAAATTGTCGCCAAGTAACTCATATAAATCCCTCCGAGCCACTCGATTACGCTTCACCGTAAGCTTCATTTAGATTAATAATTCATCCGAAATTATTATGTTTTAGTAACGTAAATAATAGAAATGCACAAACTTTCAGCGTCATCTTCGTGCCGCTAATTTTCATTGGAATATTTCTCCTGATAATCATCATCATCTGTATTCGACGGTGTGTCTTGTCATCTCGTAATAGAAGAACTGGTGGGCTCCAGAAAAGTGGTAAGTTCGTAATTTTTAAAGGGAATTTTTAATTTTTGCGAAATATTGTAACTTGTTCCTGTAAATGCATTCGGCAAACGTCATTACAGAACTGCCAATCACGAGGGAAAGAACGCCACAGCCTCAACCTCATGGAAATGGGAAAGCTGAATCAAATGGAATTGGAATATTGCCGACATAAATATTTGCTGGGAAATGCAGATTTAACTCGTGAATAAAAAGTGAATTGCAATTGCGAGTTGCAAAGTACAAATAATCGAACATTCTAAATTAGCTTTCAACGTTGATTGTCATCCATTTTTACTGTCCGTCCTGGTTATTATGTTACTTCCCGAATATTTAAGAATATATTCAATAAACAGTATAAAACTGGTAAAAGAGACCTGGCTACGAAGCAGAAGCAATGAGGGAAGTCAATGAGCAAAAACTATTAAGCATATATGGGTCCCAGTTTATGAGTATGAAGCAGTTGCTATGCAGTATT
>JAQFYU010001882.1:0-13384 GCA_034694905.1 Ceratophysella granulata
GAATACATTTCAGTTCACTCCGCACAGGGCCCAAAACCGCCCAAAATCAAGCAAAATCGGCCTTATCCGGGAAGGTCGTTTTACGTATAATTAGAACCTTATCAAAATTTCCTTTCATCTTCTTCATCATGGCCTTGTACTCCATGTCCACCTCGAGGGAAAACTGCTCAAATTCGTTGGTACTATTTTCCGTTTTGGGTGGAACTCCGCCCCAACTCTCAATTTGTTTTATGAAAAGGACCAACTTGTCTTCCAGAGCATTCATGTCGTCTCGAAGATGGACAGCATCTTTGTTGAGTAGTTCATCGAAATATTCTTGTTTAGTACTAGCCACCATCTGCAAATTGAAAGTTATGACATAGCACATTATATGGGGATTATTAATCTAATGTTTATTCATTTATCAATGATCAATGTCAAATTCTTATTTCACCTTTTCTTGAAAGTCAACTGTAAGATTATAAAACTTAATGGCATTTCTAAGACAATTGCTTTCTCGTTTATCCTTTGGTGGGCGATCCGACGGTGCCGTAGGAGACACCGCAAGTACATTCGAAGCCAAGGCTAATATTACTAAAACTAACCACAAAATTTGTTTTTGCATGTTTCGCGTCTTTTCTGAACAGAAAGTGCAGTTGCGTAGCTCTTATTGAACTAACTGGGAATATCTTTCACGTTCCCTTGCGTTATATAATAGTGTAAGAAATTATTTATTTATAATTCACATTCCAGTGGAAACAAATCTTCTCCAGTATATTATTGTATAAATAATTAACAACAGAATTATAAATATAAAATTCCCCGCCCCGATAGATCGGATATTCGCGTATTTGGATTTGCTTGTATTTTACCCAATCCTATCCTGCCTAGGATCAACTTTCGTGTAGGACACGCCATAATACATACATACACATACATAAACGTCTAATGAAAAATGCACACGCCAAACAAAACGCAGATCGCAACTAAACGTACCTACATCCTACATACAATATTTCATCCCCGAAAATTCTATGACTTCAATAAAATCTACATAATCATAAATCATAACACAAAACACCAAGTCCAGTATGTTATGTAATGCGACGTCTGCATATTCAAACCATTAAACCCAAACTGAATTCAAGAAAAATTGCACACTGCACTGCTGCTGATGTTTTATAAAGTGGTTGAAGTGAAACCAAAGTGCGTCTTCTGGATTATGTCACAGCATTCCATTTAAAAAGAAGCATAATTCCTCTGAATGAACCAGCCACTGAACTGAAACTGAAAATGACAATCCTAGGAGATATCGACAAGCATATTTCATTTCGCCGTGAAGGCAGAAAAGTGTACAAAACACACTTGCATTTTGCATTCACTCTTCAAATGGCTTCAAACTTGTTTGTTTAGATAAAATTTAGTTTATATAGTAAAATCTTTATCTGCATGATGTTTTTGCTTAATTTATTAGTGAGAAACACAAGTCATGTGTACACGGTTAATTATTTAGTGCATAGTTGTTGTAAGTGCAATTATTTTTCAAATTCCAACCTCTGGAAATGCTTTAGTTATGTTTTGTTTCAAGTTTCGATTTCAAGTGTACAAATACAAACTACAAACCGACCGAAAACGACTCCGAAAACGATTAATCGAACCATGGATGCATTGTAATTGTACATTGTCCATTGCATTATTGCATCCAGCGATTATATATTAATTCCATATTAATTTCATACCTTACCCAAAACTGTATAATGTCAGAGGTTACTAAAATACTAAAAATACACACGGATACTATATATGTACACAATTAGGGCTAGGTGGTGCATAAATACAGCTATGTTCTTCATTTAGTTTATGACATTTTTGGTCTTATTTTAGACTCAGTTTTCCCCTGCTGCAGCCCGCAGCCCTGTGTGTTTGTCGTAATGGCTTGTTATGGCAGCACACAAAAAAGCACAAGCACAAGTCCATTTCGATTTGAGCTAAAAAATGATACTTTTGTTGTGGAATCTGGCCGCCAGAATCCAAGATTATCACTCTCACTTTCCTCGTTCCAAAAAGTAAACAAGTGAATAAAGTAGTTTAATTTAATTGTATTGTTCAGAATTAACTCGTTTGAAGCTAATAGTAAGGGTTGAATTTAAAGTGCGTCGACTTGGCCTTCACTGTTACAACGTTACAAGGGGAAGAATGCAAGGAGACTGTTTCTACAAACTAATTAAATATATACACTTCATTATTGCAGCTAACGCAGCAAGTGGTGCAAAATGATCAAAATGGGCTCATTCCGTAGTTACGTGGGATTGGAAGAGTACGAAATGAAGGTAAGCTAAGACAACTTTGTATTAATATAATACATAAAAATATTATGTAATATTACTATTTACCATTAGAAGAGAAAGGAGAACAGACAACAATACATGAATAACGAATAACGTAGCCGTAACCCATCATCGATTGATTGGGTGAGAGTTCGATTCATATTTGATGTTTGATATTCTATACCCTCGACATGTGACATGGGATCGAAGATCGAACATTCAGGCACGTGGACTTGACACGTCACGCTGCATGCGAATGCATGGTGCAGAAGAAAAGTCTTCCATGGCCTACATGACTAACTATTGACATTGCATGTAATCTAAAACAACAGAGTAGAATGCGACTACAGAACAGATTCGGAACGTCTACTACGAGTGCACTACCCTCTACACTACACTGCACTACGGCCGATCCTCTCTGAATTAGCTTTCTTGTATTGACTGAGACAATTTAATTTGTTATTCAAATGTTTTGGCACTATATCAATGGTGAAACCCGTATTTTGTAATAATAATTTGGTAATTTAGCTTTAAGTTAAAGTTGAACTTTTGACAAACTGTGTCCTATCATGTATGTATTTAAGCACAAACGCCAGAGGCAAGCTGACGCCAAGGAGAAGGTTACCTAAAATTATATTTTGTACTTATCTCCTGTATTTTTTCACCTACATATCACAGTTTCACTGGAAATAGCGCAAACATATATAATTAATCCGAATATCTCATAGCATATAATGTATTTATATTTTGTCTTGTAAACTTCCAGGTTCCAGCTCCAAAAACGACTGCATTTCTTCAACCTAAATTCCTGAGTGGAGAGTTAGTAGTAGCTGAGGCTCACAAGGTTCTCAAGTTCACTTCGCTCAACAAAAGGAAAGGACTCAACGGATCTCTATTCGTAACAAATGCCCGGCTGGTCTTCGTATCACAAGATGACGTCCTGTTAGAAGATTCGATTCCGTTGCTGTCCATCAACTCCCTCTGCTACTATGAAGAGCCCAAAGCGGCGAGTGGGACAAAGTCCAAAAGAAAGGTCAGGCTCGATGCTCAGATACTCGGCGGTTCGCTGAACGCTGCTTCACCGTCCCTATTCTGTGCTGGATCTACCAGGATTCATGAGCTACTCGTGATTTGCTCCAACTTCAGAACATTTCGAGTCTCCTTCAAGTTCTCACTAATGGACCAGGGACAGAAAATATGTAACGCTCTCATTCATTGGACATTTCCTAAACAACCGGAGAAATTATTCTATATGGACTACTGTCGAGTTCTGGACTGGAAGTGCAATTATGGAAACTCTTTACCTTTGTACAATATTCCTGGAGATTGGCTGCGAGAGATGAAGACATGCAGAACGTCTTCTGGATATAGAATATCCATGTCAAATATCAACTTTGAAATTTGTGAATCGTAAGTCTATAGAAAATTTCATTTTCTTCGACGATTTTCATGATTTTCTCTTAAACCTAGTATTTGATAGTAAAACTAAGGCAAAACTATTAAGACTAATCTTACTAATCTTTCTCACATCCAGGCTGCCAGAAACAATTGTTGTACCTGCAAACTTGACTGACGTGAGACTGGGAAGCCTGGCTTCTAAACTCAAGGGGAATCGTCCTCCATTTTGGGTATGGGGAGACTTCAAAGGTTCTGCAATTTTGAGAATGTCCAAACTACACAATGAAGCTGATAGGTGAGCAAGAACAAAGTTTCCAAATATATGTCCAAATCAATAAAATCCATTGGATCTTGGATCTCGTTCCAACTAATGAATATTTGAACGTTTCCTTTTTTATTGTAATCTGATTAAATTGTTCAATACAGCACTGCCGAAAATGTATTCTATGAAACCTTGCGTGGAGCGCATCCTACCAAACAAAAGCCACATATTTCAGACTTGGACGCTGCTTTTCCAGTGAGAGAAATTCGTGTGTCACTGAGTAAACTGCTCGAAATCTGCTGCCCAGAAAGTCTGACAGAATTCATAGAAATTGATGGAAAGTTCCTTACGCATCTAGAAAATACCAAATGGCTGTCTTGGTCATCCAAAGTTTTGCAATTGTGTTCGGATCTTGCAGAGAAAATTGTGCGGGAGAATGCTGTAGTCATTCTACAAGGTAAATTCAACTTATTTTGGTGACACGAATTAACATAAAATCGTTACTCAAATGATACTTAACTCTCCATCCAAAGAAAGTAGAGCCCTCGTTGTCGGTTAAGAAATGGGATAGCGTCACCTTCACAGTGCCGTAAAAGCGGCATGATAAAACGCGCATTAGCAAAGTATGCTTCAAAGCAGGCCCGAGTTCTACCATGCCGCTTTACGGTACTGTGATAGGTGACGCTATCCCATTTCTCAACCGACAACGAGGGCTCTGTTTTTTTTGGATGGAGAGTAGGTGTTCCTCGAAAAAATTCGAAGGGTAGATAATAATTTATTTTTGGACTAATTACAGAAAATGAATCGAGAGACACGTCCTGTCTCATCAGTGCTGTTACTCAGTTAGTCGTTGATGCTCGATTTCGTACTGTGAATGGATTCTTCTCGTTGATTCAAAAGGAATGGGTTTCAGTCGGTCATGCCTTTCATTCAGAGTACATGCACACTAGTCCAATCTTCCTTCTGTTCCTGGATACCGTATTCCAGCTTTCAGCCCAAAATCCATTCGACTTTGAATTCAACGATCAACTTCTAAAAGATATCTGGGATTCTTGTTTCGACTCTACAACCGGAACATTCTTGTTTGACTCACCTTGTCAGAGGAAGCATATGGTAAGTTCGGATTAACAGCTTTTGTAAAAACTCAAAAGCAAATGTGAACTATCTCCAAAACTATTTCCGTTTTGCTTTGATACTTTAGGAGTTACGCAAAGATTTGACAATTTGGCACCGTATTTTGTCCAAAGAAGATCGTTCTGTGGATGAAGAGACAGGTGGAGACGTGTTTCGACAGCAGTATCCGAATATGCCCTCAATACCGAAGAGCCTCTTGAATCCAATGTACAAACTGAAATCCCTCCTCTATCCTCCATCGACGGACGGCGGAGTGTACAACTACGCACCTCTCTTGTCTTGCTTCTCAGGAATATCAGAGATTCGGTTATGGGATTCTCTGTACTTGAGCCGGACTCAGGAAGTGGTGCCAATTGTCACAAGAAAAACCCAAAAGCTCTCATCGAACACTACTGTCCCCTACATCATGAATACGAAGAATACCAACAGTCCCCGTCCACAAACTTCCAGAATCAGTGGTTCAGCTGGGAGTACGGCAAGTTGCAATAGTCCAAATCAGGGTTCCGTCTTTCTCTTTTCTACAAATGAAATTAATTCGGATCCGGAGCAGGGTACACAAAATATTCCTTATTCTCCAGGAAGAGATCCCATGGTAGAGACCAAGCTTGTAGACTTGCTTCTTACAGTTCTCTCCAGGTCAACAAGGTATCGTCGGAATAGTCAGGGCCTTGTCAGTTCAGGATATGGCGGTGGAAGAAGATCAAGCAGTGCTGAAAAATCACCATCTCCTGCCAGTCAAATAGTCAGGAGGCACAATCCTTTCGCAGACTCCTGATGGGACAAGATTTAGCGCCCATTCTTTACCTCATTGACTTGACGCAATAAGATCGATCAAATGTGGCAGGTTGAAAGGTTGAAGACAAGCAAGAAGGTGGATTTTGAATTGCCGTTTTGTATTAATTGATTTTTAAAATTGGCTCGACCCGGTTTGAAGTGCTAATTTTCTATTTCTGAAGTATAGCTGTAAGAATGGACAATATATACCTACTTACTTTTAGATATATATTATAGATAAAATAATGAAATTAATGTGTAAGCTTTCAAAAGTGCAGTATGTCTCAATCAAAACAAAGAGTACCTTTTGTTGTAAAGCAAATACTTATACGTAGCTCTGATAAGAATTGGTTATAAATTTGTAGTTAAATCATGCATGAGTGCATTTGAGATTTAATATATTGAATTCTTAATACATTCTCGATGGCCTTAACTATTATTGTTTATCTAAAGTTTACCTGTGTTCCTGTTCCTATGTACATTGATTATGTATATTGTTGCCACGTGCCTGGGTTTACCGGATATATGTATAAGCAAGCACTCATTCAATTTAGCAGCAGCCCGAAAGGGACATTGATTGATGGTACAAAATGGTTCTTGTTTCACTATTAACCTTTTGACTACATTTGAAATATTGAAAGAAGGTGGAATTAAGCAACAGTGAGCACGCGGAAGCGGTAACCGCACAGCACAAGGTAACCACCTTTGGTAACCACTTACGCGCGTTTCGAAAACCTAACTTAACTTGAAGTACCATGAACGAGTCAGTGCAGTGGTAAGTGGTAACCTTGTGCTTTTCTTCACGTGCGGTCAGTCACTGCGTGCTCACTTTTCCTTTTCCTGAATTCAGCCGAACGGTATAACAAGCCTTGTAAGCTTTCACTTGCTACCGTTACCATCTAAAACTTTGACACAGTTGCAAGCCTCGAACAGAATATTATTTGCTAAAATAATTGTAATAAATTAAAATATTCCAAAAAGAACACCTATCAAACGTGCACGACACAGGACACAGCCTGGAGCTGTGGGTCAACAAATCATTTCTCCTCATCAATTCATTTCCGTCTTATCTGTTGTATGTAACCAGAACAATTATGAAATACTCTAAATTGCGTGATGTAGTAGTATAAGCATTTACATTTTCAAAATTGTTTAGTTGATTTAGTGTGAAAAGGTATTGGACAATTTTGAATGAAAGGAGACAGGATTATAATTTGTCATCATCACATCCAAAGCATTATGCAGGGGGCAGGGTACTAGGGTACAGCATCCAGCATAGCATAGCAGCATTAAACATGGCATGGTTCGTTATTTTTCCTCTGACCTCTGAGAAAGATTTTCCCAATGACACTTTAAAACTGAGCGTACCGGAGTGACCCGTGGAGACCGGCCTCATATGACATGAACTAAATAATTAAAAACGATAGTTCGAGGTTACGTACAAATTACATCTTTACAGCATTAGGGCTGAAAATACCTACAACGCAAAGCATTGATAGTAGCCAACTCGCTATTATTATGTCTTGGCGGGACATTTGTTCCAGTGAATCATTATCATTACACATTCACATTTCACGTTACAGTACAGCAGCTAGAAGCACAACAGATTTGTTTGTTTGAAAAAGGGAATCACTGTTACCACTAATAATAATTGTAATTTGTAATTGCTGAAGATACTACATACAAACATAGACACGATTCACACAATGCACAAATTCACACGTGTTTACACACACAGTCAAAACAACGATCCGGAACTGACTGTCAGCCGATTGATGCGACGAAGACGGCGGAAGTGAACACTACAGTCTTCTGCAGTCAGTGAAAAGTACGTAACAGTTGCCAGTTGACAGTTTAATTATCTGAGGGCGCAACTCAGTTGTTAGTTGTCACTTGTCACTAGTTCAGCCAGCTATTTGCTAGTCAAAAACTGTACTTATGACCTATGATGTTAATCATGTTGACATATCTGATGCTGATGACCGACAAAATACTGTTGTATCAGTTGTAATGTAATTTAGTTGAGTTGTTGATCACTTGCTGACTTGTGTTGCAGGTTTTCTAAAGAATCCAGTCATCAGTCATCACCAGGAATTAGCCTCCGAACGTCCAAAGCGTGACAAACGCCCTACATCGACTGTCATTGAAATACTTACCAACTTATTACCGCCACGTAAACCTCGCCACGTAAACAACATAGGATTAGAACGCAGGTACGCTTCCATACTAATCTGAGTATATTCATTTATATTTTTGTTCTGTCCCTGGTGATGGTGTATTAGCAATGTGCATATGAAGGGGGAATGTAAAAAGTAGACGTTATGTACAAATTCTATATGCCAATTTATGTGATACACATACCTACAATATATTTAGAATGGAAGAAATGGGTTATAATTGGTCACTAATCGCGCACTACGAGTTAATAAGAAATAGAAATAGTGTGGGTGTAATGGGGATCATAATTAGTGAATTGGAATAAGAAAAGAATGCTAATGTTTAGTGCGCATAGCGCGATATTTCTATACGATCTATTTGTACAGATAGTACGTGTGAGGAGAGATGGATTCATCGGATTTTCCATCAACATCTACTGGTTCAGCAACCGGTGAATCGCCGAATCCACATAAACCTAAAAGCATAACCATGAAAGTCGCTCTTCCAAGCCGTGGTGTTCGGATAAAAACCATCCCAGGCCGAACTGTTGGTATTCCTGCTACCATAGCTAAACCATCGCGAACATCAGCTCCAAAAGTCAATCATCCGCTTGAAAAACAGAAACCGTCGTCACCGCAGCTGGTTCTTCCGACTGAAGATCTTCCTGAAGAGCAGAAAGCCACTGCCACGGCCCTCAATAATCCGCCTGTTAGCCATGTGGAAAATTCTACCACTTCGTTCCAAGTTTTGTCTGCTGTCGTTCCTGAAAAATCGACAACTCTGACAATACCAGTTGGTCCATCTACTGGGCTAGCTGGGAAACTTTCAGCTTTGATTCCACAAATCACAGCTCTTGGACTTGCTGGAAAATCCCTTATTCTGATACCACAAACCCCGCTTGCTGGAAAGCCACCAAGTGTGACTCAACCAGTTCAAACTGGTTCTTGTGAAAGCTCTAAAAGCTTGACACCTCAAGTTCGGTCGAATGTTTGTCTTGGTGACAAGCCAACGAGTTTGATACAAACAGTTGGGATTGGTGCAACGCCTAAACCCCAAACAACTCCAGTTCGACCACCTACAGGAGTGTCCAAGCCTTTGACATCATCGGTACGACCACCAGCAGGAATGTCCAAGCCTTTGACACCATCGGTACGACCACCTGCAGGAGTCTCCAAGCCTTTGCCATCACCGGTTCGACCACCTGCAGGAATGTCCAAGCCTATGACACCATCGGTCCGACCACCTTCAGCAATGTCCAAGCCTTTGACACCACCGATTCAATCACCAGTAGGAATGTGCAAGCCGATGACACCACCGGTTCGACCACCAGCCGGAATGTCCAAGCCTTTGACAGCACCAGTTCGTCCACCTTTTGAGAGGTCAAAAGGCCTCATTGGACCAGTTTCAGTTCCACCTCGTCCTAGAAAGCCTAAACCCTTGACACCAGTACAAACCCCTTCTGTCCCTGTTGAAAAGCCAGCCGGTTTGACCACTAGTGTTCCTGCCGAAGAATCTCAATCCCAACCTCCACCTTCAACCGTTGTCACTGTTAAACTTGATATTGATGCCTCCGATTGTGACAACCAAAACGAACCTATTTCTTCAGCTCAACCGGCACCTGTTGACCCCTCGAAGTTTTTACCTCCTGCAGGTTACTACACTCAACCAGCCAAAAGAAATCCAACTCATTGTGCAATGTGTAATGTAAAGTTGCAAAGCCAATGGGCTGGAATGCACCACAAGCTGAGATTTAGAGGAAGCACCGAGGTGACGGAAACTTGGGTTGAGAGGTTCTTCAAGTTTAAGCCCAAATATTACGAAAGGGAAAGTGAAGAGTACACGCGACTGTGTCATAAGTGCCATCGGGCCTTGACAAATCTGGCGATAACCTATCGCAAGCTTGTTGGAAGGGTAAACAAGAATAGCTTGATGGAACTCCGAATTCCTGCCCATGGGAAACCCGAGGACGACGAAGAAGGCTTGGAGTCAGGAGGAGTCGAAGTGGCTACTCAAACAGAAGGAGGGAAGGAGGAGAGAGTTAAAGCAATTGGATCTAAAATGAAACAAGCAGAAAAGTCCATACGAGGCAGACAAGTCATTTCAAACTACTTTAAGAACAAGCTGCGTGAAGAAATGACTGATGTGTGCAAATATTCATCTCTTGCAAAAGAATCCTTGGATCCGGAATACAAACTTCCTCCTAACGGTCTGATCTTTGATGAACTCACAACTTTTGCTCCGAATGTATATGCTGCTCTAGAGGGACTTTGCATCAAACACAGATTCATACCTTCTGCGGACTACAAAGTGAATTCAATGGTAACAATTCTGGGTGTAGCAATGGGAGCACAAAACAAGTACTGTACCACGTTCCAAAAGTCGCTTGGATATGTGCTTTGGAAAACCGGCGGCTCTCATAAGGTACTGAAAACTAAATGAATTTAACATGTTGATTGATAGTAGGACGATTTATAAAATGTCGTAGGATTCCAAATTACCCATGTTGCAGAATAGAATATATAAATATAATATATAAAATATAATTATTATATTTTAAAACTATGCATATTTATTTTCCTACTTCATTTCAGGCATTTCAACACTGCAACGACATAGGACTATCTACTAGTCGATCGCTGATGTGCAAAGACTTGAACAAGACAAATCGAGGTATCATCCCAGTACCTGCCAAAGAAGACGAAGACGACGACGACGATGATGGCGAAGAGAATCTTCAGAGTGTTTCTGAGACTGGAGATGTGAAAGTCAGCAGACCTAAGGCCAAAAGGACAGTTAAACAAAGTGTGTTTTCCATAGCAGCCACCCCGAGACCGGAAAAACTATCAAGAGATAGACGCACAGCATACTACTGGATGAAAAAGAAACAAATATCTGTCAAACAACTTGGAATAAATGAAAAGAAAAGAAAGGCGGAAGTTGAAGCTTGGCAATCTAAAGCTAAGCGACGAAGGAAATGATAAGTACTCTATTTGGATACAATGAACTAATATTTATTGTTTACCTAAATCGTATTTTATTCAGCCTTCCACTTACTTATAACATGGTTCGTCAGAATATAAAAAACTCTATTCCATATTTTTATAAAGTTTAAGTGACAAGGTTGATTTAAATAAAATGTTTATTACCTGCTAGAAAACATGAATCGGAGACTCCGAATGAATTCAGCAGCTAGCGTCACTTTTATTATTCATATACACAAAGTCTAAACTGTTTGGCATAAAATAGTTTTAGTTTCAGTTTTGCTAATTCCTGTTATGCCTTTTCTAATTCATTTCCAATTTCAAATTACTAGAAACGTTTGCCTTTAGGAGTTTCGACTTGCGAACCAGGTCAGGTCACATAAGAGCGATAACATTAGCGAACTGAGCATATAAATTCAGGTTTCGTCAATGCAACCTCGCAATTTCCGATCCACCATAGTTCTAAGTGTATTTTGATAAATCTGTCTATTCTGTTTTCAATCATTGAGATCTGCCAGTTTTCATATTTCATGTGGCTCTATTTAACAAATAACGAACATAACGCTTGTGCTACTGCACGGCAGGCCTGGGCCGAGCTTGTCCGGACTTTTGGGAGGAGCATCGAAAACATCCTTTTGAACCAAATCAACATCACATTGGCACAATAATACATATAAGCTTTACTTGAGCAGAATTCATGCAACTTTTTTTCGATTTTATTTTTGAATTTGTATGCATTTTAATCGAAAAAAAAGTTGCATGGATTCGGCTGAAGCAGAGCTTATTAGTTTGCATGTGTGATAAAAATGTTGGTTCAAATCTGGATGTGTTTTCGAAATCCCTCCCAAAGTCCATACAAGCGACTCAGGTCTGCTGCACGGATATAACTTACACGCTCATTTTGATCATTTGGTTAGTAGCTATAATTAGTGTTATTTCAAACTTGAGCTCTCAATCAACTCAACTGAACCACAAAAACGTTTTAATTTTACTTCCACTAATTCTCCAAACAAAATCTTTGTAAATCTTGTCCGTAACATAATATTAAAAGTATGCTTCTTTAATTGTTGTCGTACTACTTAAACGGGTTGGTTCATTTAATTAACGACCAATTCCTGAAAAGTTGTCAACTTTGTTCCAGAAAAGAATTTTTATGATTTAATCTGAAATTGTTCATATCTCACGCTAACTGCGGATCTCGTCGTAAATGTTCCACTTTCAAACGCGTCTTTCCTGAAACACATTCTTCGGTCTAACATCTCTTGAAGCCCATATTCATATAGATCGTTAGAAAGGTATGTCATTCATGTACAACCAATAAAATGATCTTGATTTCTGCATATTGGAAAGTTGCATGTAGAATGTCTTAATTACGAAAAAACACAAGGCTTCAAAAATCTCACCAGAATTCTTTTTAGCACGTATGTACGTACAAGCGTCAACAGAAACCAGCTAGCCTGAGTGCTTGTGCTTGTGCTTGTGCTTATTAAATAGTATTCGGGATCGGGAAAGTCAGAATAATACATACAATATATAATATAATAATATAAACGATGCATGCATGGTGTAAGTGGTGCTGTCGGATCGGATTGGCTGCTGATGCTGATATTCGTTAAATAACCAAACATGATACTTACAGAAATAATTTATAACCATTGATATAATTCTACAGTTTGTCAAATTCCTGTTTTTCTTTTACAGGAAAAAAAGGGAACCACAAGCTCGAAATGTCTATGTGCACCAATTATGGTCAAGTGACCTTCCAACCTCGACTTAATCAACAGAGATACGAACGAGTTTACAAAGCCATCGAAGCAATTATTCATGAATCTGGAACCGAAGATATGTCTCCTAAAACTGTAATGGACGTCGGATGTAGTACATTGAGCTTTCACAGCTATCTTCGACACGCTTCATTCAGCGTCAAAAAACTTATTTATTTGGATAAGGATGAGGAAATGCTTCGGGAAGTTGTAAGCTTATAACTGTGTCCCACCCTGTTGGGCTATACTTTGATTATATGTATAATTAAATTATGTAAACTCCTATTTTTTTCAGTCGAGTACCTTAAATGGAAAAAGTTTGGAACAGTTGACCCGGAGAGAAGGGAGCTTAGTTGCTGAAGCGTTCGCAGGTTCAATCGAGAAGTTCGACCCAAATATTCTACACGAAGGTCCACCGGTCTACTACATCACGGCCATTGAAGTCATTGAACATTTGGATCCAGACGTCTTAGTTGGATTTGAGCGAACCGTTTTCGGTCTGATTCATCCTCCAGTGGTCATTCTCACCACGCCCAATTCGGAATACAATGTCGTCTTTGGAATGAAACCTGGTCAAGTTCGGATTGAAGACCATCGATTTGAATGGAC
>JAQFYU010001883.1:0-13378 GCA_034694905.1 Ceratophysella granulata
AAGAAAAGCATAAAAACTCAAACACCGATATGCTATTTTATGCTGGATGTATTTCAGGATTTTAATGACAATTTTATAATTCAAAACCCTCACCTTGGTACTCAGTAACTGGCCACCTACAGTTATCTTAACTCAAATGCCTGCTACAGTGGGGTGCGTGCCATAACCATAAGCTCTATGCCCAGCCGAGGCCTAATTCCGATTGTGTGCAAAAGGGGGGAAAAACTAGTCAAAATTTTTTGTGTAAACCTGGTTTGGCTTTGGGACTTGCTGTTCTTGACTGACTCGAGTTTGAGCTATACCGTCAGTTGGTGATTTGATTTGTAGTGAAGCGAAACTGCAACTCTGTTTCATCTCAACTCCAACTCTCAACTCTTCTGAAGGTTTTTGAGTTTATTGTTTCTTTCCAAGAATACTCCAGGTTCCCGCAACCTGGAATTTGATGCAATTGAGAAGCTGAAAAGTATTTGAAGTGTGTAGAAAATAGGAAATATCTAATCATGGTTGAGACTGAGTACTGGATTGAGAACCGGAAACGGGACCGGGAGTTCTTCCATGACTTTGATATTGGAGGCGTCATGGGAAAGTGAGTGCTTTACAACCAAATGGTTTGAATTCCATTTTGCGCATTTTGGACTTTCAAACAGGATTTGGTTTACATATTAAATTGTATCAGCTCTCCGTTTCGATTTTGAATTTGGCAACACATTTAAATGATCCCAGATTAACCCTTAATTAATAATTAATTTGAAATGTGATATGCAATATTTGCAATAATTAATTTGAAATGTGATATTATGCAATTTGCAATAATTAATTTGAAATTTGATATACAGTATTTGGTGGTTTAGACTTGAACTACATATGTAAATGGCATTTAACTTTTCTGTGCAATATTTCGCAAATAATGTGTTAATTTTTAGAATTTGCATTTAACTTTAGATGTCACGTGTTGAAATACCATTTTACATGTCGTAATATTCAATTCCATTATCACAGTTGTTGCATTCACTATAATTTTCCCCGAATTCAAAATGTAAACTGCTTTTAGGTATTATAATTTAATTACAGTAAATTTCAATGCATTTCACATGCACTGATGTATTTTAAAGCATTCGTATTGACAGTACAGCACATCGTCTTCAAACCTTAAAATTTCAACAATATAATTCTACATTCCATATTTCCTTGTAAAATTCAGAGGCGTCACCTCGACCGTGTTCCGATGCCGGGAGAAACAAACGAATCTCGAATGGGCCTGCAAAGTCATTCAAAAAGAGGTAATACGACAATTTTTTTGTATCCGGAATAAGGAAAAGACGTAATATTGCATATTTCATGACGTGTGCAAAACTACTTGTTGAGCTAATCGATAAGAGAGTTAATTGTGCAAGTGATTGATGTTGATGTTGATAAATATTCAAGTGACGCATGTCTAGGTCGTCCGTACTTGTTTTGCAATTCATGCGCCGCAAGACACAATAGTAATGTCGTAGGACAATAAGGAATTGGAAAACATCTGTTGGATACTTTAAAGCTTAATTCTCATCTTGCATACCTTATGAAACGTGCGATCTTTCAATGTCAACTTCAATTCAATTGCCTTTACACCGTAGTTTACACATGTTATGAATTGAATGCTGGGTAAATGATAAATGTCGGTAACTTTGGCACATGCAAAATTGAATGTTGGTCAATGCTGTAGACGATATTTTTTAGGCCCTATTAAACCTTTTGACACTTTCAAGGTCGAAGAATTAATACACGATAAAAAAGTTGGTTTAATACATAACTTTAGGTATGGACAACAGCTTACAAACTCCAAACAAACCTGGTTCATTTCATCCAACACCCAATGTGTGAATACATAAATAAGGCATAAGCATGCCACACCACAATTCTGCAAACAAGTAAACTACATAATAACTTAATAGACATAATGCTCTAAAACCGGCTCAAATGCTATCATATAAGTTATAAATTACAAGTACAATGAAAAATATAATTATAGGAGCAGAACCAACTTCAAAACAGCAAACAACCATAAGCACAGCCTATGTATAAACACGATTGACATTTAACTAGTGTTTTGTAATGTGAGCTCAATAAGACCTTATTCTGATGCTCAAAGATTCAAAACCCTTGTTTCAAGTTTCAATTCCAATGATCTGCATGGAGCATGGATTGACACGGGTCCCCGAGTCATGTCATGGGTCGCTATTTTTGAGAATATTGAAATGGAATGTAATCTGTGGTTTGTTGCCCAATGTTAGAAATTAGGTTCTCAACCCTTCCGTTTTAATCTGCAGCAGGTTTTAGAATGATCCAAAGGCATAAGTTGGCAATGAATTTCAAAAGTTCGATTTAGCTGTGATAGTTGGCCTATTTTAATTCCAGTCCACAGTCCACCATGTTACCCAACAGGACCTAAGCTACTGTTTTAGGTCATTATTAACACAGCGTTTAATATTTCAGGTTACCATCTAACTAGCCAAAATTTGAAGTCCCAAGGTTTAAATTACAGCTACCTGGTTAGCATGTGACGTTTAAAAATTAAGATAAGACCTAAAATTGACATTATATGACTTACAAGTCTCTAAAATATAATTTCCAAACACAAAGCTAAATACCGTATTGCAGCATTTCGACCTTTACTAACAAAGAACCTGAGTTTTCAAGATACAAAACCTCAAACCCTAGTATCCAATATCCGGATTCAGAGTCACAAGTCACATGCTGCTACATTTGGAAATTAAGTTGACTTGCTTCGAATAGCGTCATTGGGACGTGGAGATATAAGATATAGTTAATGATATTTACTCGTAGATCTCCGTCTTTTCCACGCCGAATGTAATTCATTCCATTGTGCTAACATGGTTCTCTTTCATCTGTAGTATCCTCTCTTGTGGATTACAGGGCCAAGGGAAACGGAGAAAAGTAATCAATTCCGAGATTGATGCCCTGCTCAAGTTGAAACATCAAAATATCGTGAGTCCTCCTATGTAGATGCAGTATATGCAGAACTGATCTGAGCGAGTTGACCTGTCAACAACGTTCCAGCTCTCTTGACTTAATCAATGTTCGCTTGTCATGAAATAGCTGGCGATTTTCGAAATTGTGGCCTTTTTAAAAACATTTTTTGATAGTACAATATATTTCTACCAAATCCGCTCCGGGTTTGTCATAAATTCAATTTTGCCAAAAGGGCATTTTCAAAGCCGACTCCCTTCCAATTTCGTTCATATTGTTTGTGGTCAGTCAAAGTAACCCAACTCTTTTTGAGAAGATCTGGGATTACAGTTTAATGCTATGTAGCAAGTAGTACCAAATTGCCATGTTCACCAAGCTCTGGCTCCTGAATGTGAAAAGACTTCCGGATCCTGCCAATTATAATTTGTCATCTATTCTTTCCCCGGAAGACGGGCTGAATAAGAATTAGAAAATTGTTATTTCTTTCATTCAAAGGTGGAAATGAAGCAGATATACGAGTCTCCTTTGGAAGTATTCATTGTACTCGAGTTGGCGGATGGAGGAGAGCTGTTCGACCGAATTGTCAGGAAAGGACATTACAGTGAAAAGGAAGCCGCTCGTGTCCTCAACCAAGTTCTCAGTGCCTTACAGGTGCGTGCATTGAATTCAAAATTCAGAATACAAAAAAGAGTAGTTTTCCAAGGGTTTTTAAAAAAAGACGAGTAGCCTAGTGATATGAACAGGGTTAGGCTTGAAGCTCTCACAGTTTAAAGTTAATTCTGGTGTGAAATATATCGTGGACCAGAGATTTACAGTTGAAATTGAAAGTAAAATTTTAATTTGCTCTAATTTTTAAATTTTTTTTGATCATATTTGATCGTTTCTATTTTGGCAGTACTCACATGCACAGGGAATTGTGCATCGGGACATCAAGCCTGAAAATATCCTGTATAAATCTTCATCAGACGACTCTCTCGTCAAAATCTCGGATTTTGGATTTGCCAAATGCATAGATGAAGATACAATTATGCAAACCTTCTGTGGAACGATTGGATATTGTGGTAAGTGAATTACTATCCACATAATCTAATACTGGCACCCCAGACTTCAAAATATATACGCATAACATCTGACTTTTCCTTACAGCACCTGAAGTGATCATAAAAAGTCCCTATTCCTCTGCCGTTGATATTTGGAGCTTGGGCGTCGTTCTTTATATTCTGTAAGTATTTCCCTTGAACTTTAATTATACTTTGTGTCACTCTGAAGGTAATTCGTTTTCGATTGAGTTCAAACATTAAAATTTATGCACTACCTATGTAGACTCTGTGGATATGAACCTTTTTGGGACGAACAGGGTGAGATCGGTGTAACCCGGAAAATCATGAAGGGAGACTTTGAATTTGAGTCTCCGTATTGGGATGATATTTCAGAACCAGCCAAAGAATTTGTTACTCAGGTGAGACAAATTTTTGGGATCCCTAAACAATAGAAATTCAGTAACCCCCAATTATCTCTTTCTGCTGCCAGATGATGACCGTGGAGTCAGATAAACGGCCGACGGCAACACAGGTTAGTGTTTTTTTATTATATATAATCTTTGTATTTAATTAATTAAATTTAATTTATATTTTGATTAAGGCATTAGCCAATGCCTGGGTGAAAGGTCATAAGGCCCAGGACCTTCATTTGCAGAGAACCCAGGATCGTATCCGAGAATTCAATGCCAAGAGAAAGTTCAAAGTAGGTGAATTACCCATATGCCTAACCTATCACTCCCATGCACTAATATTCCCTACCCTATGCCTTCACTCAATTTGACTCATTACACGCTTGGACTAATTAACAAATTTCTCAATTACTTCTTCAAGGCGGCGACCCATGCACTCCTCGCAGCAACAAAATTTGTCTCTGGCTCGGGCTCCAGCCTCAGTTCTGAAAAATGAATCATCTACAAATATACTGACATCATTCTATGAGATTCTACTCAAGCCTTTCACTCATCTCTTCTGAATGCAATCAAATATAAGCCTTGGCTATTTGAGTGCTTGGAACAGTGGAATTACAAAGTTTGTAATGCAAAAATGCAACCCTGCTCGATAAAAGACGTATGGAAAGTCATAATAAGGAAGTGTCAAAATTTACAATATTACATTTCTCACTATCACAACTTTCTATCTTCATTATATTACGTAATGTGATTTGTTTAAACTTCTTGCTCTAAAATACTCGACATCTTTGCCTATATCTCGAAAACTGTTTTATATTCAGAGTAAAGTCAATTGTCTATTAATTTTCAGTGACAGTCTAGCTCAACTTCTAATTCTGGCCAAACTTCAACGATTTAATTTATCCTATCTCACAGCACGTCTGCACACGTATTATTTGTTTTTGCCTGAGTGCTTCCTGCTGAACAAATTATTCAGTATGTCGAACACTTGTGCTACAGTTAGAAATTGAAATAGACGACAGTGAACCACTTAGGATTTTCCAATACGATAGAATTAATTGCAACTTGTCAGAATGCTCGTCGGCAATGAAAAATTAACCCAAATATTATCCCTATTGTCCCTGTTAGTAGTAGGTGGACATTCTAACATGATGGGGATGGGGATGATGGGTGGTGGAATGCGTGGCTTTGGGGGGCGGGGTGGTGGACGAGGTGGTGGCGGATTCGGCGGAATGAACAAAATGGGCTTGCCACCCGGTATGTCCATGATCGATGGAGAAATGGTTGACATGTCGAACAAAGTGGTTCAACGTGTGGGTGGCGGAGCCGGAGGCAAGGGTACGATGTACTACAGCTGGGCGAATCAGAAGGGCCAGCCCCTCTTTAATCGGCGGGAAGTGGACACCGGGAGAAAGTTTGTCGTTTTCCCTGACCGTAGTTACCCCCCAGGAGATGGACACTACATCGTATTACGACGAATGAAACGGTCCGCCATGAAACATGGGCCAATTATTTACGAAGCCTTCTATTTGGATCTAGGGTAAGTGGCAGGGTTCCATTCTTGTCCCTGGATAAAATGCGCGACACCAAAATTTCAAAAAAGAAATATATATTTATGTCCAAGCTAAGCCATCGAGACGCGTTGTAACAACACCCGTTGTAAATTAGCACCGTCTTTCATTGTTCGGTACATTATCTCGCAGTATTCGTGGTGTTTCACGGAACACGGAACCAAATACAAATCAAACTTAGCCCAGTTGACGCTGCCGCCAGCTTGAAAATCGAATGCAATTAAAATGGTATTGAATGTGCTACAGGGACAGCATCAAGGCGATGGTGACCCAGTTCAATAGCCGAGCCTTTGGGGATGGTGGTGGCGGGGGTGGCGGCGCTATTGGTGGTGGAATGCGAAGAGGGCGAGGGAAACGAAATACAGTGACACGTGTCTCTAAAGAGCACGAAGACAGTTATGAAAAAAACAGACGCCGGCACCGGAAATCCAAACGGAAAGGGATTCGTGAAGAACAATCCGAAGAAGAAGCAATTGATAATTATACTAAGAAACGCTAGATGAACAAATAGAACAAAATAGTGATCAAATTGCATTCGATCGAAATATTTGCAATGACCTGACTAAATCTGAATGTTATTGTCTTTCTCTTCCCAGTTTGTTTAAAATGGCATAATTAATAAGCATAAACAAAATCATAGTTATCAAAGCAAGACCTTGACATGAGAAATGAGAAATAATTTATCTATTTCGAACTAAAGTGTTCGGCCTAAAATGATATCTTTTGTTCGGTTCAAAAAAGTAAATTCATTAATTGGATTGTTATATTTTTTTCGATTGTCGTCATAATTGAAAGTCAGTAAAGTGTGTGGTACCTGCTTCTACTAATCTCCACCAGTCAGTCAATCATCATCCTCAGTTTTACAGCCCCCAGCTGCAGAACTACTGAACAGAGAGGATATGGATATTCACGGTCTCCTACTACGATGGAGAAAGTTAGGGAATCTGCAATACTTTCTGTGCGCCTTGCGCTTAACAGTACTATTCGTCGAGCAAGCCTTAGCGGAAGCACCGAGCCTTCCTTACGTCATCATTGCCGCTGACGATCAGCATCCTGAAGAGCATACTGACTACTGGGCATTTTCTCCCATGGATCTGAAGCTGCTTTCAAAGATCGAGCAGGGATTGTACAAAGACTTGGTCTTTGTAGATGAGAAAACGCCTGATTCCAATGTTAAGTCATGGATCAAAGATTATAGAGATTCGTATGCTGATGTCAATATATCTGTGTCAAGGTCAAGTGTCAGTTCGGAATTGGCCACCATCGTAGCTTCACACCCATTTTTGACCCTTCGGATGATCAAACGCTTGAGTCGTTTAAATTTTGTTTTGAAAAACAATCAAGATCTGTTTGGAATACTTGAGCGGTTTGGGACCGATTTCAGGCTTCCAAATAGGACGGATGTGGAAGATGTCCTAAGAAGCATTCTGGAATTACAATTCCTTTACGATCTTAACACAGATGATGTAAGTTAGGAAATTCAACCATTATTTTCATTAGAAATTATAACAGTTTTCAATTTCTAAAATTCTCAGTTAAGCTTTTTCAAGGAAAATTCGGAGATATTGACACACACGTTGTTTTAACACTGGAAGAAGCATATCAAATTGGTTCCTTTGCTTATGAATCACGCTTTTTTCCGGAAGCGTTGTACTGGCTGCAAATCGTGTACACAAAAATCCATCAAAATATTGACGGTTCAGCAAAACTCAAAAAAGAAGCCGTATTTCAACTTATTTTACAACTCACAAGAGAGGTAAGTCATTAGAATGTAAAAAAAGCTTCGTCTTGTGATCCACTGGTACGTTTACGTTACACAATGATCAATTTCATGTTTATAATTAGAAACTTAATGTATTTTTTCAGCATGACAACTTAATTTCAAAAATTGCCCAAAACCAGCACCATTTCAGTGACCATATCCATCGCTTTACAAACATGATAAGTTCAAAATCTTCTCTCAAGACGGTGAAGGAACAGGAAGTTCAAAATTTTAGGAAGACGCAGGATAGGACATCCTTCCCAGCGTATGCCTTACTTTGCGCTGGAGAAGAATTTCGAGTAATTTCAAATATATAAGAAGCATACACTGTAACATCGGAAACGGGCAAAATTAAATTATAAGACCGAATGGTCAAAATATGCAAATATGTTTCCAACTAAAACATCTTTTAGTTGCGAAGATATAAATTTTTTCAAATCCACATTAAAATTAAAGTTTTCAGCGTATTTAATGCAACTCAAATGTCAAGTAGAATAACAATTATGCAGATTTCTGTTCCTAGAAATAAAAATAATTAATGCCCTTAATAGTATCACACTTGAGCCTTGAAGTACCTTTCAAATTAAGAAAAATAATTATACATATATTTCCAGAATGCTAAGGAACTTTCCCAGTTATTCTGCTGGCTGAACCGTAAATCAGATTGGGCATGGACCATAAGTCCGTTAAAAATGGAAGTTCACAGTTTGGATCCTTATATATTCCAAGTATATGACGTGATAGGAGAAAAGACTACCGCAACGTTGCTCCGATCCGTTCAATCACAGATGGAGAAAACAGAAAAAGATTCCCTAAACGGTCTGATTAATATTTCCATGCTCCGATCAGCAGTAATTGATGAACGTAACGAAAAGCTGGGGAAATTAGCTCAGCTGTTGGATATGAAGATCGAAAGAATTACTAAGCTGAAGGTCTCCAATACTGGAGATCCTTATTTCTTTGCTAGTGAGCAATTTAAAGTAACTTCTTATGCTTTTGG
This sequence comes from Ceratophysella granulata, assembly GCA_034694905.1. Taxonomy (NCBI): domain Eukaryota; kingdom Metazoa; phylum Arthropoda; class Collembola; order Poduromorpha; family Hypogastruridae; genus Ceratophysella; species Ceratophysella granulata. Next base: position 8,754 of record JAQFYU010001883.1, read on the forward strand.
AGGACAATTTCATCCGCATCTCGACGCCGTAAGATAATCGTTTTATAACGTTTAATTACATATTACCTTACAAAGATTTTAAAGTATAACTTCATGTGCCGTTTCCGATTCCTGTGTACTCAATAATTTAGTATGGTAAAAGGAACCCTGGCAAACGAGGAAATGCAATAGACCGACTGGCCACTTTTATGATTTACGTGAGCTACACTTTTGACTTTGACATGTATCATTTTCAATATTCAAAACAATCCACGGTTCATGGACAACGTGGTAATGGATTCCGTTGAATTTCAATTTTAACAGCTCAATGATGTTCAGTATGGTGGCTATACGGTATTCCCGTCCTTGGGGATTCATGTCGAACCGCAAAAAAATTCTGCATTATTCTGGAATAATTTACTCAAGAATGGAACGCCTGATAATCGTGTGATGCATGGAGGTATGGCTAAGATTTAATGAGATTCAACAAAGCTATACTTTACCTTCCCTAATTACGTATTATTGACTTTCAGCGTGCCCTGTAATCTTAGGAGAAAAATGGAGTAAGTTTGCTACTAAGTTATCAACTATTGTCCTTAAGTTTTGGGTGCACCTTTCAGGCGTCTGGTTGACAGATCAATTGATTCCATTTAATTAATTTAGTTACAACTAAATGGATTCAACTAAACGCAAACTTCCAGACAAGAAGATGTTCCCTGGATAGATTACAATAATAGTGTTGCTCTTACCTTGACCCTTAACACCGCAAAATGCCAGTCCCTCACTCGATCACGATCCCGATACCCAGTCCCGATTCCCGATCCTAAAGATTTGGTTTGAGGTTGAAGGTTGACCTTAGGATTTTGCATCTTATTGTTGCTGATCGCCGACGAAAGATTCCAGTCGATCCTAATCCTAACAATTTGAATTGGCTCTAGTTAATAAATAAATATATTAATATCTACCTCACAGATGTGTTACGTGTTACTGATTCATTATTGGCATAAACATTTGCCTATTTGTCGTTAACTTCATTTTGTAGGAAAACCATAATCGTCGGAACGTCGGAAGAAAGAACAAAGAAGGCAGCATCTTTCGGACCGTTAATTAACTTGGTCTGACGCTACCGAATCGGAACAAAGAACTAATAAAAAGAAGCGTCTTTCCGAGCCTGGAGAATCGGAACAAAGAACAAAAGCAAAGGTCAAATGTGAGAAAAGAGCAAACCATATTCTATGACATGACTGATCGAAAAGGCGTGTTACTATATTGAGAGTTATGAATAGGGCAAGTTAACTTCGCTGTTTTCCTCCACAAAATCCACGGCTTCTTAATACAAAAAGCAGAGTGCGCCGGTTCGTTTGTTTGACAGCTTCTATAAATCTGCATAAATCTAAATCCCAGTGTAAATTATTAAAAGTACATACGGTTGAAGTCAGGAATACGGAACACGCTGTAACCACCCGTAGTAGCCACCAATTGTAACCACCTCGGTTTCACTCTGGCATGGGTTATGGAGTGGATTTTCTCGGGTCGAAGTCAACCTAAGGTCCTACGCGGTATACACTCTGGAGAGAATTGCATGGTATACACCCATGGTATACACCAGATTGAATGCATAAGTAATTTTCGAGCGTTCCGGCAGAACCTAACCTAACCTAACCTAACGTAACTCAGCCGTCTTTCAGGCAGTACCTAGCCTATCCGGACTCGAAATAATCATATTTTGGGTGCATTTTCATGGGTGTATACCATGGGTGAATACCGCGTAGGACCTTAGGTTGACCTCAACCCCTGGTTACAATGAATGGTTGCATCGGTTGGCTACTGGTTACATTACAACGTGTTACATAACCCTGACCTCGACCCACATATGTGGCAAAAAATACATTGTAGTTGGTGAAGTCTCTATCATCTACAATGTGGATTTTTCTTTACTTTGGCACTAAAATTAACTAAATTATATAAAAGTGATGTAAAATTTCTATATGCGTTACTTTTCGAATAGAACCGTGTTCGCATAATGATCGCCGCTACAACAAAGTAGCACAAAAGTACACTCAAACTCGACTCAAAACCGCATGTATATATTTCCCCTTGTTGATCGATAAAGTTTCATTCGTGTTTAATATCCGAAATGATATACAGAGATGCAGAAAATATTTGCACCAATTTGCAGTTACATTCCCGAAACAAAATTCGGGCAGCCTGCTGGTATATGATTTTTGCTATATAATAATGCAATACACTATAAGCTTGCTATACGCTATGCCTATGCCCATGCTCTGCCGCCAGCCTCCTCGCGTGGTGACAATGAAGATGATGCCTCGCTGCGCTGCTGCAGCTGCTGCTATCGTACTACTTTATGCACTACTACCTACTACTATGTACTTACTGTGTTGTGTGGGAAGCTCGAGTGATCTTCTCGCCATCTCGTTTCACGTCGAACTTTTCTCATCTGGACTCGACATTCACATTCTCCCACAATTTTCAATCCCAATTCCCAATCCCAATCCTCAAGTAAATGCAGTGTCACATAAGCAGTCGAGGAGTGAATGTGATTCGTGGAAGAAGCCAAGCCGAGCAGAAGAGGTCAAATATAATTGTACCAAAACAATTGAGAATTCCGGACGGCAGAGGAGCTAAAGGTACTTCAGTATTAATTGATAACTAATGTCAATATAATGTCATATGAAGCGTTGAAGAACCAAGTATTTGCGGCTGGAGTGGAAAGTGGAATAAGTACTTTTAATTTACCACATTACATTTGTATTCAGCTATTTTTGTATTTCGCAACAAATAGGAAGCAGCGGCAACGCAACATTCGCGATAGTGGTGGTGCCGGTCAAGGTCAAAAGTAGGTGGCGTGGTATGGCGTGGCGTATGGCGTAAGAACAAGGAAGTCTGTTCTGTTATTATACTTATACGTTATGTTCAAATGACAGCTAATAATTAAATAAATACAGGCTTACCAAAACATATTACTTAATTGATTACTGGCCAAACGGCCGTCAACCCGTACCTTTGACCTTGTTTGTTTGATGTTGCATGTCCCGGACCCGGATGACCTAACGATCAACGATAAATAGTATGAGCGTGACTGATCGGTGATTTAATTTTGAATTTGGATCAAGGCATGCATGATACAAATATATAAATGATATTGATGATTAATGGTCAATGGTCAATACATACAGCCAGCAGCATGGGCACAAATTTAATGGCAAATGGTTGATGGTTGTACCATACATACGTTGTACGTATGTATGGCGTACGACGGGTCAAAGCGCCGTGCCGTGCCTAGGTGAGCGAGCGTGGTCAATGTCAATGTGTCGCCGTACTAAACGAATGCAAGCTGTACAGTATGCGCTGTCGCCCTAGAGCATGGGACTGAAACATGTCACATCACATCACCTTCCTGACACATGTGACAGACGAGTTTCTTGTTGATGGTTGAGTTGATAGACCGTCTTTTTCAACCTAAACCATGAACTATGAACTATTAACTCTAGTTTCCAGCGGAGTTTTATTTACACAAAAAAGTTGCCTCTCGTTCTCGTATCTCTGTCGACGAGTAATTTAAAGTAAGATAATTGTTAATTATGAATAGTAGTCCTAGTCCCAGAATATGCCCAATTCTCTCATGTCACGTGTCATGCCTAACACTGGTTTCACAGATTGGAGAGTTTGATTTTGAGTTTTCATTTTAAGCATAGAATATTTAATTGCACAATTTGCAAATAGTGAATTCAGACTTTCATCTTTTGTTTATCTTTGAATAAAATCTGACAATAATTTCTATGATTTCTACGATGTATTTTGAAATGTCATTCACCTTTGTTGTGTGTCTAGGCCTGGTCGTGGAGGAAGTGAAGGAAACCTCTGACCGTGGTTGCAGAACGAGTACGAAACGGCATCACAAATCTCAAACCAGTTCTACTTCCTCTCAACCTCCTGTCAAAGCTACCAAAATCGTCAACATGTCTCTCTGTCAGACCCTCTTCCACAACGTCACAGTATTCAGACTCTTCGAAAGCGGACAAACTGAACCACACTTCAATCAACCTGTGTCCGTCCGAACTGACTACGATCCACAGGGATTGCTCCTTTCGTTTATACCAGGTAATTAATTGCGCTATTCCGTTTTTTTTTGTCAACCTCAATTCAATGTAACTCAATGTAACTCCTAGTCGGTAGTCGGTACACGGAAGTCCGTGCGTTAACAAAAACGAAACCAGACGTTAATTCAGTGATGCTTAGTTTAAGAAGTTTTATTGGCTTTTAACCCTAAAAATACCTTAACCTAACCTAACCCCTCCGCATTTGAACAGCGCGAAGGGAATACACGTAGTTTGGACAATGTAGAATTCAGGAGCCACACAACCAGCAGAGCTGGGTGGGGATCCCAGAATTCAGAATCCACACAACCAGCAGAGGTGGGTGGGGATCCCAGAATTCAGAATCCACACACCCAGCAGAGGTGGGTGGGGATCCCAGAATTCAGAATCCACACACCCATCAGAGCTGGGTGGGGATCCCAGAATTCAGAATCCACACAACCAGCAGAGGTGGGTGGGGATCCCAGAATTCAGAATCCACACAACCAGCAGAGGTGGGTGGGGATCCCAGAATTCAGAATCCACACA